>VXAX01006420.1:0-28809 GCA_013399835.1 Leptocoma aspasia | reverse complement strand
CTTCCCTCCTTTTCCCTTCCCTTCTTTTCCCTTCCCTCCTTTTCCCTTCCCTTCTTTTCCCTTCCCTTCCCTTCCCTTCCCTCACATTTCCCATCTGATGTGCAGGCCAATCTCCACTTTTGGTAAAACCCCTCCTTCTCTGAAGGGTTTTGCTTCGAGCCAGATCTTATGAGCTCTCAGAGATCCCATCATACCCAAGATAGCCTAACTACCCAAATGGCATATAAGTAGCAGAATGTCTCTTGTGGCAGTGTTTGAAACAGAAAAAAAAAAAAGTTTAATAAAAGACAAAATAATAAAGTTCTTTACAGAGAAAAACCATGCCAAGTGCAAAACATCTTTACTCTGCTAAGACACGCCACAAAAGCAATTATCTCCTTTGTTCTCTTCTTTTTCTACCCAATGACTTAAGCAAGGACTTCTTAGCCTCTGTCTAATCAGACAGCCCCAAGTTTAAGGTGAAGTCCAAAAAGTCTTATAAAGTGTCTTTGCACCAAATTCAGAGAGAACTTTCCAGAGTCTTTGCCTTATTTAGCAGACAAGAAAGAGAATTTGAAAATTCTCTTGTAATTTAGTCACCCTATCAACAAAGAGCACACTTTTACACTTCGCCATCCCACCCTCCCAGAAGGGAGCTTGCCCTAACTGCTCACCCCCACTCCTTCCACATCCTGGCAAATGCACTTCATTTACCAACTAACTGCCTGGTTCCTCCACCTTCTGCTTGTTTGGGTTCTACGTCAGTAGGATGAGCAGAGACAGCACCAGCACTGTTGGACATGGATACTCCCCTGTCCCAGGAGAGGATGATAGTGGGGTGAGTGAAGATCAAGGCAAGTTTAAATGCCTTGTGTCTCTTTTCTCATCTCTGCTGCCAGCCAGAGAGCTGAAACACCCCACCACAGCACAGCAAGGCCAGGAAACACATGAAGAAATTGTTGCCACTGTTAGAGACAAGGAACAAGAGTCCAGGAGCTCTTGGCACAGACCAGTGCAGGCTGCACCTCTCAGAACAGTCAGTGACACTAGGCCTACACTTGGGAGAATTTAGGGTGAGAAGCACTGGTGACCAGAAAGTCAGAGTGGCCTGAGCCCTCAGACCTGCCACCACAATGGCACAGAGCTTTACTTGTATGATGCTGGGGGCTCCCAGGGCTGGCACATGGTCACAGATAAGTGGTAAACAATGACTGCAGACAGGAACATCTCAGCCAAAGTGCAATGCTGGAGCACAAATTTGGCTGCATAGCTGAAAAATGACCTTGTTGTCACCTCTGAGAGGAAGTGGAGCAGCATCCTGAGTATCATAATCAATGAGAGGATGATCATCCAGAATCCCAGAATTGTCAACACTGAAAGGTGCTCTGGAGATGGTCAGGTTTAACACTCCAGCTCTGACACAACAGGATATTGTCCCATATCATTTTCAATGTCTCTAAGGACATTCACCAAGACTCCACAAGCTGCCTGGGCAACTCTCCCAGGCTTGGGCCCATTCTCAGAGTAGAGGAGTTTTTCCTCATGCCTCTTGAGAATTTCCTTTCACATTGCCCCAGTACATACACAGGGGCAGGCAAACAGCCCTGCCTCCACATGAGCAGCTGTGGGCTTGTGTGGCAAAGGAGGCTCAGAGAAACCTTTTGGGTGGGCAAGGCTGGAGCATCCGGGGAGAGGACGTGATGAGTGCAGATGACACTAAGCTGGGAGTGTGTGTCCATCTGTTGGAAGGTAGGATGGCCCTGCAGGGAGACCTGGAGTAGTTGGATGGATGGGCAGAGTCCAATAGGGTGGAGTTTAATAGGTCCAAGTGCCAAGTCCTGCATTTTGGCCACAGTAACCCCCTGCAGTGTTATAAGCTGGGGATGATGTAGCTAGACAGTGCCCAGGCAGAAAGAGACCTGGGGGTACTGGTCAGCAGCCAACTGAATATGAGCCAGCAGTGTGCCCTGGTGGCCAAGAAGGCCAATGGCATCCTGGCCTGTATCAGGAATGGTGTGGCCAGCAGGAGAAGGGAGGTCATTCTTCTCCTGTACTTGGCACTGGTGAGGGCACAGCTCGAGTGCTGTGTNTGAGGTTGTTTGTGTTAGTAGGGGACTGTCAGAGAGAGTCCACAGAGTGCAGGAGGCCCAACAAGTGCAGCAAGGACTCCTAAGAGCAGCATTAAGAGGAAGAGAGACAAGAGCAGCAGCGCTGACGACCAACCTGCAAAGGCAATGGCCAGTGTCAATCAGAGATTTTGGAGGGTGGGAGGAAGGGGATGTGGCACATCAACACGTTCAGTAACCCTTTAGCATCTGAGCAAGCATTCCAGGGCTTGGAGCAGCAGGGCCCTTCCTGCCCACAGGGCTGCAAACAAGCCCAAGGGAGTGGCCCAAGCCAATGTCCCCAGACTGCAGACAATGCCTCTGGCACTCAGGACTCATCTTCTGCTGGCACCAATGAGCTCCTGTCCCAGAAGTCCATGGGCTTCCATGCCCAGCTCTAAAAAGGAACCTTCAGGGAGAAACGTGTGTGGCCAAAGAAGGCAATGAAAATGCAGCCATACAGGAAAACAAGTGCAGCCCATACCATTAATTGGAGTGTTTTGCCCTTGAAATGAGCTTCTCAGAAAATTATTGTTTCCAGGGAGACTTCCTCTGGACCTGGGGCAGTGCAGGACCAGTATAAAAGACATCCCAGCTTTTCACTCTCTCATCCACTTCACTGTCCTTCTTCTCCTTTGGAAGCAAGTGAGTTGGAAGCTCTGTCCTATACCAGGCTTGAGGTTGCCTGCTTGGGGAGGGGAGGTGGAGAGAGGGCTTGGTGTGGAGAAGGGCTGTGTCTGAGCTGGGGGAACTCTTGTTGTCTTGACTAAGAAAGTGCTTTTGTGGGCCTGTCTGTCCTTGCCCAGTGGCAGGGACCAGGCAAAGTGTCGTGTGGTCCTCTGTGCACTGGCTGCATCTTCCAGGCCAGGTTGTGTCTTGGCTCCCTTGTAGTGGGTGGAGAGGTGGCTCCTCAACCATCCCCATCTTCTCTCTTTCTTCTCTCCCAGGTTCACCTGTGACTCAGAGCCATGTCCAGCTGCCAGCCTTGCACCCCTACCTTCCAGTCCTGCAACCCTTGCTGCCAGCCCTGTGGCCCCTGCCCGCTGGCCAGCAGCTGCAATGAGTGCTGTGTCAGGCAGTGCCAGAGCTCCACCGTGGCCATCCAGCCCTCGCCTGTGGTGGTGACCCTGCCCGGGCCCATCCTCAGCTCCTTCCCACAGAACACCGTGGTGGGATCCTCCACCTCTGCTGCTGTTGGCAGCATCCTCAGCTGTGGCGGAGTGCCCATCAGCTCTGGGGGCTTTGACATCTCCTGCATCACCAACTGCTATGGTGGCAAGATCTGCTAAAGCTGCTGGTGACAGCCCCACCCACAGAAGCACCCCCCAGAACTCAGATGATGGAAATGGACTGAGCATGGTCATTTAGAGGCACTGAGCATCCATGGCATTTGGGAAGATTTGTGCCTGGGCTCTCCAAAACCATGGCCCTTGTCTAACTTGCCTGTTTCATCCCTGTTCTTTCTTGTCTCTGCTCTCATGTCCTCTCCTGGGCTGTGATCACTGGCTAAGCCCCATGCAAGGTGTGAACTGCACCCTGACCAAGGGACAGTGTCTCCTTCATCCCCCTGGTCCTCCCTGCACTACAGTGTCCACTCAGAGGACCTCCTTTCCCTCTTCCAACTCAATAAAGTTTTGCTGCATCCCAGCCTGTGCCTCTGTGTGGTTCTTCTCTCCCCCCACATTGTCTTCAGCTCCCAGAGAGAAAGGTGCTGCTCTGGCAGGATGTGGCAGGCACAGACCAGAACCCTTGGCCTCCCTGGAGGGAGGGAAGGATGAGACACATGCTCCTGCCTAGAGACTGTTCCCGGTAGCTGAGGAAGATATTCCTGTTTCCCGCAGAGTCAGGAGCTGTGAGGCCCTGCCTTATTGCACTCCAAATGCAAATTGTCTCCTCAGCTTTTGAGAAAGCCCTGCAGATAATGGGGAGCCCAAGCAAGTCTTCTCATGAGGTGCCCATCTCCCCAGCTGCACGATGAGTGGTTGTTGGGAGGAAAGAGTTAAATTGGAAGAATGGCAAGGAGAAAGAAAATAAGGTTTTAGAGTACTTTTTACTCAAAGGCCAAACTTGCATCTGAGACATGCTAAAAATACTCAGTGTGGAAATCTCACTCATTTGTGTTTGCTCTGGATTGTTTTCTGCCCGCTGAAAGAAACAGAATTCTTTCAGAAAAAATAACAGGATGTTGTTAAAGATTTCAAAGCATTTTTCCCATATGCTTGGGCCTCCTTGTAGCAGGAGAAGTGAGTTAAGAAGCTCAGAGATTATAAAAACACAGCCTTGTGAAGTAATGGACCTGCATCAGGCTCTGAATTAAGTAGGGCACAGGCCTATTGCACATTAAGATTCCATCCTTATAGGATGGAATAAGCTCAGCAGCGTCTGTCTCTCCATTTTGCCAGCATGGTGAAGGAATATATCTGCCATTTACACTTTAGGTGTAGATTTTGGCCATTTTGGTTACCTGCATGTATTCAGTTCACACATTTGGTGTAGTCAGCAACTGCCAAGAGCAACCATGCCATGGCTACGGCTGTGTACTAATGCCTTAAGTTTTAGCTTTCATATTTTCCAGATTCTGTACTGCATTAGTATATAACTCTGGACTTCATATAAAGTGTTAGCAAGTTCTCTTCTCAGTTCAGTCAGACATAACAATCCTTTTCCAGCCTGAGAACCAAGGACACCGTTGCAGCTTCATGCCCAAAAAGTGTAAAGAACAGTGAAATGAGGAGAGCAGAATGGGAGGATGGGACTTCATAACCTGGAGCTGTAATTGGACATTTAACCCCAATATGGAAATGGACCAAAACTTGTAAAAGTGGGAAGACATGTGACCCATCGTCCATCTTGGGTCCATCTTGGGTAGAGCCATGGCCAGGCTCTCGTACTGCCCAAGGTGTATCCTGTGAAGGCTTTTTAATAAATACTTACTTTATTCCTTTGACACTGTCTAGCCTCTGTTCTAGATAGCTTCTCAAGGCACCAGTACCAATCAAGGTGAAACAACTGCAAATTTTCCTGGGGCTTTCAGGGTGCTGGAGAACTTTCACTCCACACCTGGCAGTGCTTGTGCCTCTCTGCAGAAACTGGCTTGGAAGAAAGTTGTTTGGAACTGGGCCAAGCACCAACCAGAACCTTTTGATGCCTGCAGGAATGCTTTGATTGGGTCTGTCCAACTGTACATGGCTGCATTTAAGGGCATTACACAGTCCCTGGGGGAGAATTCAGCAGGGTCATGGGGCTGTGACTACCTGGCTGGTTACTTATATTGGCCCTCTGCCCCCATAAAGGGGGTGTGACTTGTATTCACTGCTGTGAAGAAGGTGTCAGGATTGCTCTTTGCTAAACCCACCAAATATGCCCCATCATCTGTCAATATCAGATTCTTGAGTTCTTGTATTTCAGGTATCTTTGACACATACCTGGGCCTTATCTAGGCAGGTGTCTTGGTTTAAGATAGTTTAAGAGTAAAATATGTTACCTCCCCTTATAGTTAAAACCAACCCCTTTTGACCAGTAATAAGAAATGAATACAAGTAGATATAAGTGAAAAAATAACAGTTTTTTAAAAACAAAATAGCAACAGGCAAAAAAATAACAGTATTAGTCACTAGTCGCAAAGTTGCTGAAATCTCTGATTCCTCAGGAATAAAGAAAAACTCAATATAGGAGTAACTCTTTTCCCAAGATGGTGCCTTCCACAGATGACTGTGTGTGGGGAGACAAAGGGAAAACGTCATAAACACCCATCCCCCAAGATGATACAGTCCAGGAGACACAAGGAATATGGTGGACAAGCCCTGCTTGCTCAGCCTTCCCCCTGAACAAAAAATATCTGGGAAGGTAGGAGCTTATGAATCAGTTCTAGTGGCAGATTACTGGCATTTCCCAGGGAACTCTGGCCCCACTGGTGTCACCCTCTGAGTCGAAACTCTGCAGTGTTGGTGCTGCTGTTTCTGAGTTGTTGGTGTGTTTCTGGGGGGTAATGGGGAGAAACGGTTTCCCCAAGCACCAAAAATGGCACCCCCTGTGCCCAACCAGCTCTGGCCCCAAAAGGTGTTGCAAAAGTCACCCTGAAACAATTTTTGATTGCAAAATGCAGCTTCTCAGGTTGCTATTGCTGCAAGTCCAGAAACCTGCCTGAAACAACCCCCTCCAGAGGCTGGAGAGAAACAAAAAAGTACAAAGGGGAGCCTCTGACTTGAGCAAGATCTACAAGGCAAGGGAGGGCTCTGCCTGTGTGCCTGGACCTTAAATAGCCCAGCCCTCACCTGCTTCATAGTTCTGTTTTCACCTGCACCGCAGAGTCTCAAGGAGACAGTAACAACTTTGGACACAGACAGATATGGAATACCTGGAATATTTTCAGCTACAGACTCTAATACCACTTAGTTCCTCTGTGCTGTCCATACCATCCTGGTGCAGGCACCTTCCTTGTCTGGGCAAAAGCCTGGAAAAGAGAGGCGTTCCTGTGCAAGGGGTACAAAGATGGTGAAGGGTTGGAGGGGAAGCTGGGATGAGAGGTGTAGGTCACTTGGCCTGTGCAGGCTGGAGGAGACCAAGAGGAGACCTCATCCAAGTCTACAGCTTCCTCATGAGGGAGAGTGGAGGGGCAAGGGCTGACCTTTTCTTTCTGGTGACCAGTGACAGGACATGAGGGAATGGCTGGAGCCGTGTCAGGGCAGATTTAGTTTGGATATCAGGAAAAGAGTCTTTCCCTAGAGAGTGGTCAGACATTGAACAGGCTCCCCAGGGAATGGTCACAGTCCCAAGGCTGCTAGAGCTCAAGGAACGTTTCGACAATGCTATCAGGCACAGGGTGGGGTGGCTGTAGTGTCTGTGCAGGGCCAGGATTTGGACTTGATGATCCTTGTGGGTGCCTTCCAGCTCAGGGTATTTGGTGGTTCCATGAAGGCTGAGCTCCAGGGGCAGTTGCTGTTTCACCTCCACAGCCAGACGTGTCCAGTCAATGAACCTCTTCCTGATAGCAGACACTCTTCAGAGGATGGACAAAGTGGTGAAAAGATTCTGCAGTGTAAATTTTATCTCTCCATGTCCCAAGACCACACTTCCTTGTAGACTATACTTGCCTACATTGACCTGGTCTCACTGCATTGTTCCAAGGGCTGAAAGAGTTAAAGGCTCCACCATGTCCAACACTTCAGTGACAAAAACTTCTTTGGTCTTTGCAGAAGTTTTTATCCCACAGCAAAAAAAAAAAGGAGGGATTGTTTCCACGTGGAGCATTTAAGCATAACAAAAGGGATTCTGGCATCCAGTTTTTGTGGGTAGTGGACTCTAACCACAAAGAAGTGGAAATTTCATGGCATGGAAAGGATTGGAAGATGTGGACCAAGTTATTCTGGTGCACTGGAGAAAGAGTGGTACTCCGAATGAACTTTATGAACTTTCCATCCACAGAGATTAAAGTTGGCCATGGATGCCATTAGCAATAAAATTTCTTTGATGTCTAGAATATCAACATCCTGCTAGTTTTGCAATATTTAGAAGGCAGAAAGTAATCCAATGTATGACTAAACAAATTTGATGTAAGCCTGTGTTACCAGTGGTTTCAGAGCCATCCCCAAACACCTCCTCCCAGAACAAAGACTGAGCAACATCTCTTTCCTTGGCTGTCTTGGGAGAGCATCTGCAGGAGAAATGACACAGAGGCAATGGCTCAAATGCAGCATAACTTTAATGAGTCAAGAGAGGGGAACTAGGTCATTTCGAGTGATGGTCATGGTGCAGTGAACACAAGGGACAGATAAGAGATGGTGCCCCATGGCTGTGGCTGAGAACCCTCTAGAAGTCCATCTGCCTGCCCTGCAGAGGGAGCAGGGCCAGCAGGTCCTGAGCTGGATGTGTGGGGCTCACAGCCCAGGGGAGCACAAGGGAACAAGGACACAGGTGGAAGAGGAGAGAGGGGAAGAGGGCAGAGGCAGGGATGGGCTGGGCTTCCCAAGGGTCCTTTTGCAAGGGCTGCTGGGCTTGCTCAGCCCCTCAGGAAGCAACAAGCCCATGCTCCATCCCCAGTGAAATACCATCTTGCTGAGTCCTTAGGTTCATGCCCTGGAATCATTGCCAGCAGCTTCAGCAGGGGAAGCACCTCCTGCCACAGAGGCCACTGCCCAAGCCTGAGAGGCCAAAGCCCCCAGAGCTGATGGGCACTCCCTGAGAGCTGAGGATGTTTCCAACAGCAGCAGAGGTGGAGGATCCCACGGCGGTGTTCTGTGGGAAGGAGCTGAGGATGGGCCCGGGCAGGGTCACCACCACGGGCGAGGGCTGGATGGCCACGGTGGAGTCCTGGCACTGCCTGACACAGGGCTCATTGCAGCTGTTGGCCAGCGGGGTGGGGCCACAGGGCTGGCAGGGCCGGCACGGGGTGTAGCAGGACATGTCTTGGGGCTGGAGATGCACCTGGGAGAGAGAGCAGGGTGGTAGAAAAGCATAAGTGAGTAGAAGCCTGTGACACCATCACACGGGAGAGAAGACATGAGATCACACAAAGAGCTAGAATGATCATAGAAAGGCCCACAGGCTTCTCCTTCTCCAAAGCTCAAAAGAGACCTGCAAAATGCAACCAAGCTCTGGGAGATCCCTTCCTAGCCCATACCACAGGAGACACCTAACTGAGCTCCAGCCTCTCTCCATGTCACTCCTTTCGCACCCTTCCCTCTCCCATAGAAAGCAACCCCAGAATCAGGTATAGAACAAAGAGGCAGTTTTGTGCAGAAAAATCCCATGGAAGGATAATGATGAGAATGAATAAAAGAACAATAAAGAGCTTCAGACTTACCTTGTTCCCAAGGAGACTGTGTGGAAGAGAGGAGTGGATGAGACCGTGAGGAGATGGAACAGCTTTTATACTGTTCCCGTGCTGCCCCAGGCCCACAGTCACTGCATGAGGACAGTAATTTTCCAAAAGNGATGCCATTAGCAATAAAATTTCTTTGATGTCTAGAATATCAACATCCTGCTAGTTTTGCAATATTTAGAAGGCAGAAAGTAATCCAATGTATGACTAAACAAATTTGATGTAAGCCTGTGTTACCAGTGGTTTCAGAGCCATCCCCAAACACCTCCTCCCAGAACAAAGACTGAGCAACATCTCTTTCCTTGGCTGTCTTGGGAGAGCATCTGCAGGAGAAATGACACAGAGGCAATGGCTCAAATGCAGCATAACTTTAATGAGTCAAGAGAGGGGAACTAGGTCATTTCGAGTGATGGTCATGGTGCAGTGAACACAAGGGACAGATAAGAGATGGTGCCCCATGGCTGTGGCTGAGAACCCTCTAGAAGTCCATCTGCCTGCCCTGCAGAGGGAGCAGGGCCAGCAGGTCCTGAGCTGGATGTGTGGGGCTCACAGCCCAGGGGAGCACAAGGGAACAAGGACACAGGTGGAAGAGGAGAGAGGGGAAGAGGGCAGAGGCAGGGATGGGCTGGGCTTCCCAAGGGTCCTTTTGCAAGGGCTGCTGGGCTTGCTCAGCCCCTCAGGAAGCAACAAGCCCATGCTCCATCCCCAGTGAAATACCATCTTGCTGAGTCCTTAGGTTCATGCCCTGGAATCATTGCCAGCAGCTTCAGCAGGGGAAGCACCTCCTGCCACAGAGGCCACTGCCCAAGCCTGAGAGGCCAAAGCCCCCAGAGCTGATGGGCACTCCCTGAGAGCTGAGGATGTTTCCAACAGCAGCAGAGGTGGAGGATCCCACGGCGGTGTTCTGTGGGAAGGAGCTGAGGATGGGCCCGGGCAGGGTCACCACCACGGGCGAGGGCTGGATGGCCACGGTGGAGTCCTGGCACTGCCTGACACAGGGCTCATTGCAGCTGTTGGCCAGCGGGGTGGGGCCACAGGGCTGGCAGGGCCGGCACGGGGTGTAGCAGGACATGTCTTGGGGCTGGAGATGCACCTGGCAGAGAGAGCAGGGTGGTAGAAAAGCATAAGTGAGTAGAAGCCTGTGACACCATCACACGGGAGAGAAGACATGAGATCACACAAAGAGCTAGAATGATCATAGAAAGGCCCACAGGCTTCTCCTTCTCCAAAGCTCAAAAGAGACCTGCAAAATGCAACCAAGCTCTGGGAGATCCCTTCCTAGCCCATACCACAGGAGACACCTAACTGAGCTCCAGCCTCTCTCCATGTCACTCCTTTCGCACCCTTCCCTCTCCCATAGAAAGCAACCCCAGAATCAGGTATAGAACAAAGAGGCAGTTTTGTGCAGAAAAATCCCATGGAAGGATAATGATGAGAATGAATAAAAGAACAATAAAGAGCTTCAGACTTACCTTGTTCCCAAGGAGACTGTGTGGAAGAGAGGAGTGGATGAGACCGTGAGGAGATGGAACAGCTTTTATACTGTTCCCGTGCTGCCCCAGGCCCACAGTCACTGCATGAGGACAGTAATTTTCCAAAAGACTCATCACCAAAGCAAAATATCCCACCTAATGCCCCAGGTTGTGTTTCGTTTTCCATCACCATTGCCGCTACATTTCCTCATTTCTGACGTACCCATTATGCTACATAGGCTCCTTTCAAGTTCCAGGATGACAAATCCAATGATTTCCCAAGATGGATCATGTCCCTGTCACCAGAAGATGTACCCTCAAGTGCAGGAGGGGTCTGTGCAGATGTAGGACATGGAACTGGGAAATCTGGCAATGTTGCTTTCAAACCCCATTACAGAAAGCTTTGACTCTGCCCCTGCCAATGCAGGAGTCTGTCCTGGGTACATAAAGGTTCTTGTGCCTAATGACTTGACTTATCCTTCTCCCTCAGTCCTTCACAGATTTACTTGGAAGAGTCATCCCCTCTCATGGCAGTCTCTGGGGGTCTCATATCACTGCCTTCAGTCACCACGAAGAAAGACAATATCATCCTTCCTAAGGACCATGATTACAGTTCTGGTGGAGTCGGGTCTCTCCTCACTACACAAGAGATGTGTGGGGCTTAGCACAGCACCTTGTTTGTCCCCTTCTCCTCACAGTGCCATGAGCTTTGGCTGCATGCCTTAAACCCTGACCAGCAGGAGAGACTTTTCCAAAACCTGTTGACTGTCCTGTGAGCCCCTGAAGCTGTGGGAGTGTTGGCAGGAAGGTCATGCTGTCAGCAATGGCTGTTGTGTCTGCCTGAAGCTGTGTGCTCGGGTACAGCCCAGTGCTTGCACCAGCTTTCCTGGGTTATGGATGGAGCTGCCCTAGCTGGAGGGCAGTTGTGTCCCTGCAAGGGTCATGAGTCTACAGACAGCACACCCTCCTGGCTTGACCTCACACCAAAAGGCTGACACATGGCCAACCCAAAATTAGAGCGTGACTCACCACTGGTAGGGAGAGTCTATGCCTGGAAATTTGCCTACTGAAGGCATTCCCTTGCCCTCCTGGGACGCATCCCAGCTGCCTCCATGTCTGCAGGGCAGAGAAGTGCATCAGTCCTTGATGTGGTTTGAGAGCTGGTTTTGTACGCAGGGCCCTCACGAGCACATCCCCTCTCTCAGTGTTCTCAGGTACGTGGCACTGCAGGGGTTGTCACTGACAGCCCTCATTTACTATGGACTTGAACAAGTTCCTGCTTCCCCAAGAGTGCTGGGTTGCTCTCCAAGCAAGCCTTTTTGGGCATGGGAAACAAGTTATGCTGAAGCACAAATGCCAAGAGAATACTCAATGCACAGGACCATTGATGAGTCCCAAACAGTGGGGAGATGTTTCCTGCAGCCCCTTCTGTCCCTTCACAGAGCATTCAGGAGAGCTCCTCAACACAACACGGTCTCTTTGGCCAGGAGGATGAGGCTTCTGTGTCCACTCCACCCTCCAAGTCTCTCCCCAAGGCACATCTTCTCTCACAAGAGAAGAGAGCTGAGGCTCTAAGACTGTAGCATAGTTCAGTCTCCAGCCCATACTGCTGGAAGAGATTTTTCATTTCCAAGTGCAGATCTTGCCATTTGTCCTTCTTGAATGCTAGAGCACTGAATGTGCTCAGTTCTTGAATGTGGCTCAGTTCTCCAGATAGTCAATAACTCACTTTATAGAAGCCATGACCCAGGGGCTTTCACTGGTTGACTCTTGCCAGGCAGCCTTTTTTTTTTGACACCCATCCACTGCTGGAAAGGTTCCCCCACCTTCTCGGAACTCTTTTAGGGGATGCAGCAGCCTGGGAGATCTTGAAGGTGAAGACTGAGAGAGGCATTGTCTCCTCTATCTCCACACTTCTGAGCTTACCTTCCATCATCTGAAAGACACCCCCTTCCTGAGCAGCCCAGGATATTGTCAGATGCCATTTCCACAAAGGCCCAGGGTGCCCTCCAAAACCCCTGTCCTCTGCTGCAAAGCTCTTTGGCAGCCAACCATCTCCAGGCTGTAGTGGGGAGAAGAGTTTTCTTCCCCCAGTGCAGGACCTTGGATAAAGGAGTTAAACAGTGCAGTCTAGGCCCTGCAGTGCACCAGGTGTGTCTGCCAGCTGGACTTTGTGCCCCTCATGCCAACCCTTGGAGACCAACAATATTCACAGATTTCAGTCCTCTGTACTACTCTCTTACCCAGCCTGTATTTTGTCAGTTTGTCTCTAAGGATTGTTACAGGCAATAGCATCAAAGGCCTAAGTTAGATGAGGTGAACATTTGCCAAACTTCCCTCACCCACCAGAGCAACTATTTTATACTGAGAAATTGCTTCCAGGTTGATTTGCTCCATTACTTTTGTAGGGATTGAGGTGAGGCTGACTGACATGGCTCCTTCTTCATGGCCTCCTTGAAGACAAGAGGTCCACTGGCTTTCTTGCAGTCCTGAGAGTATTCTGTGAGTGCCGAGCCTTTCAAAGGGAGTTGAGAGTGATCAGACACCAACCATCCCTCACATGGGGTGCACAGCATCAAGTCACACACACTCATCTCAGTCCATCTGTTAATATGCTCCCACACCTGATCCTGCCCTAGTGCAGGCAAGCCTTTCCTGCTGATGACTTTCCAAGGAGCCCAATCTCTTGACAGCAATTCCTGCTAGTAAAAACCAAGGCCAAGATTTCCTTGAGTACCTCCACCTTTCCTGTAACCCTCATCCTCAGTGAAGCTGCTCTAGTCAGCCTTTGGACTTCTCATCTACCTGGAAGAATTTCTTGTGCCCATCATGTATTTTGCCTGGTTCAAACCCAGGCAGGCTTTGGTTGTCCCTAGTCCTGCATACTCAGAGAAACTGGCAAACTTTCTCCCCAGAGAAGAGCTCAATAATAGGAAGAGAGCTGAAACTTCTTGCTACATGGGGAGCTGTATACAATTGCAATTCACTGCTCCAAGCCAACATCCCCTGCGTTCATGGGACCCCACCACACTTCAAACACATCTTCTGCCTTCACTGATGCAGCATCACCCAGGATATCCCTGGGTGCCTCAGCACATGAAAGCAGAGCAGGAATGTTGAAAATGAGGAAATGAAATGGCGGCACAGGTTGACAGAAACCAAAACACAACCTGCACCACTAGGTAGAATTTTGTTTTTGAGGCGAGTCTGTTGGAAAATTATTGCCGTCATGCAATGTCTGTGGGCCTGGGGCAGTGCAAGAGCAGTATAAAAGCAGGTCCTTCTCCTCACTCTCTCATCCACTCCTCTCACCTCCGCCTCCTTCAGTACAAGGTGAGTCTGAAGCTTTTTCTCCTCTTTCTCTTCATATTCCTCCAATGCACCTCAGCTCATACCTGCCCCAGTCCTACGTGGGGTCTTAGAACTGTTGTCATGGGAGAGGGAAGGGGAGGAAGTTCTGTCATCACAAGAGGCTGAAACTTGGTTAAGTGTCTCATGAGCAAAGGGCTAGGAAGGAACCACTTTGGGCTTGGTTGCTGTCCAGAGGGGTTTTTTGGGTAGAAAGGGAGGTGTTACCTGTGGATCTCACTGCAAAGTCCCCAGCTCTTTTCTCCAACCTTTGACTAATCTCACTCTTAGTGGGGTGAAAGACTGCTCTTCATCCACAGTTTCTGTTCTGCTTCCCCCTTCCCTCTCTCTCCCAGGTGCATCTGCAGCCCCAAGACATGTCCTGCTACACCCCGTGCCGGCCCTGCCAGCCCTGTGGCCCCACCCCGCTGGCCAACAGCTGCAATGAGCCCTGTGTCAGGCAGTGCCAGGACTCCACCGTGGCCATCCAGCCCTCACCCGTGGTGGTGACCCTGCCTGGGCCCATCCTCAGCTCCTTCCCACAGAACACCGTGGTGGGATCCTCCACCTCTGCTGCTGTTGGAAACATCCTCAGCTCTGGGGGAGTGCCCATCAGCTCTGGGGGCTTTGGCCTCTCAGGCTTGGGCAGTGGCCTCTGTGGCACCAGGTGCCTCCCCTGCTGAAGCTGCTGGCAATGATTCCAGGGTATGAACCTAAGGACTCAGCAAGATGGTATTTCACTGGGGACACAGCATGGGCTTGTTGCTTCCTGAGGGGCTGAGCAAGCCCAGCAGCCCCTGCAGAAGGACGGGGCCAGCCTGGGCTCTTGGGAAGCACAGCCCATCCCTGCCTCTGCCCCCTGCCACTCTCTCCTTTCCCTCCTGTGTCCTTGTTCCCTTGTGCTCCCCTGGGCTGTGAGCCCCACACAGCCATCCTGGGGACAACCTGCTGTCCCTGCTCCCTCTGTAGGGCAGGCAGATGGACATCTTCTGAGATCTCTGCCACAGTTATTTGATGGAGACTCCTATCTGCCTCTGGTGCTCCTTTGACTCAGATTTACCTAGTTTTCATCTTTTGAATCATTAAAGTTCTGCTTCATTTGAGCCCTTGCCTTTTTGTCATCATTTCCCCTGTATATGCCCTCACAAAATGACCAGGGGGGTTATTGGGTATGCTTGTAAGGGGACCATTATCACAGGATTGCTCTGACTATGCTTAGAGGGTGGTCCTCTGTTTTTCAAACTTCTCTGCCTCTCTACAGCTGGATGGAATGATTCAACGCAGTTCAATGACTAGAGCTCCATCAGAGTTGCTGTCATGTGAAAAAGGGAGATTTCCTTGACCCCTAGTGTTTAATTTGTCTGTCAGTGCCCCAGAAAAGCTGAGACCCTTGTGGCCAACCACCCTGTCAGTGCCCAATTAAGGGGACCCTGCACTGAGCCGTCATGCTGGATCAGAGGGAGCTTGACTGACTCAGTCAGGGAAACACCATCAGCCTCAGGGAGACACCTCAGCAGGTCTTCCAACTTTTTGACCCCTTAGTAAGTCTTCCACTGTATTCGAGTATGTTCCCTGCTGCCGGAGACTGCAAACACCAGTGAAGGACTGACACTGACAGTTTATGGAATAATACTCTTCATAATATAAAATTGTGACAGGTTATGGTTCGAGGATTGGCACTGATAGTGTCTGACTGCAAAAATGTATTCAAAGAAATGCAAAGACAAGCTTTAATCCCTGATAAAAGTATTCAGTGGGCACAGAGTGTGGTTCTTACCCAACAAACATCCCAGCTTCAGCCTGTTGACTATCCCAGCAGTTATGATGGAGTCTGGGCTCATGTTCCACTGCTGTTAACCAGCATCCCCAGGTCCTTTCCTCCAGGCAGCTTTCCAGCCATTCTGCCCCAAAACTGTAGTGATGCAGGGGCCAGTTGTGACCCAAGGGCTGGACCCAGCATTTCCTCTTATTGAACCTTACACAGTTGGCCTCGGTGCATTGATGCACCTGTCCAGATCCCTCTGTAGAACCTTTCTACCCTCTAGAAGATCAACAGCGACATCCAGCTTGGAGTCATCTGCAAACTTACTGAGGGTACACTGGATCCCCTGGCGCTGGTCATCCAGAAGATACTAATCAGAACTGGACCAAATGCTGAGCCCAGGGCAACACCACTAGTGACTGGCCATCAACTGGACTTAACTCTATTCACCACCACTTTCTGAGCATGGCCATAAAGCCAAACTTTTATCCAGTGAATACAACCCACATTCAAGTCAGGAGCAGTCAGTTTCTCCAAGAAAATTTGGTGGGAAATGGTGTCAAAGACTTTACTAAAGTCCAGGTAAACAACTTCTACAACATTTCTCTTGTCCACTTAGTGGGTAATCTTGTCACAGGAGATCAGGTTAGCCAAGTAGGGTGTGTGTTTCATAAAGATATTCTGACTGGGCCTGATCACCTGGCTGTCCTGTATGTGCCATGTGATTGTGCTCAAGATGACCTGCTCCATAACCTTCCCTGGTGTCAAGCTCAGACTGACAGGCCTGTACGTCTCTGGATGCTCCTTCTAGTGCTTCTTGCAGATGCATCTTTCTCGCATTAGACCCCAAAACTCATTACAGTATTCTAGATGCCATCAGCTGAGTTCTGAGTGGAGTGGGATCATCACCCCACTGATCTCCTGACTATTCCCTTGCTCATATATTACAGGATGCTGGTGCCAGTCCTCAGTGTCTGGAAATAGTTCTGGTGTCCAGAGGTAGTCCTGGCAGTGGCACCTGTTTTGAGGGCATTGCCACAAAAGCATCTTTTCCTGGTCTTGCATTTGGGCTGCTATTACTCAGAGAGAGGACAACTGACTGCTAACAAGCCAGCTTCTGATGAAGGCTCTGGAGGGATGTGTGTCACCGCACCCAGCTGTGTCCTGCAGCAGCTCGGCTGCTCCCCTCCCTCAGCTTCAAGTCTCTACAGCCTGTGCTTCTGCCACTGCACTGCTCTGGAGAGCTCCTGGACAGCCCTTTGAGACACTCAGCAAACCCCTGCTGACTGTCTTCCTGCCCTGAGTTTCTCCCTGCATCCATCTCTCAATGTATTTTTCCAGGAAGCCCCAGGCACAGACAGGGAAGGAGGAAGATGAGAGGAACAAGAACTGCCTGTGGGGCTGTGTGGTGTGTTGACCTTGGTCAGCACTAAGCTCCCACTGGCCATTCATATTCCCTCCACTGTCACAGAACCAAGAACTGAAGAAGCAAGAGAGTGAAATACCCTCAGGTCAAGATAAGGGCTGTTGGAGAAGCAAAGGGACAAAAGAGAAAAAAACCCACAAGTTGTACAAATGCAATCACCCACCACCTTGCACCAGCAGACCAATGCCCAGCCAGGCTCTGAAGAACAGCTACTTTGGAGAGACTTCCTACAGTTTTTTGCTGAGCATGTTATATGGCATGGCACAGCCCTTTCATCAGTTCAGCTAAACCATTGGGAGGACATTCCCACTTGATTCTCCTCCCCTGGCACAACAGCAGCCAGAGAAGGAGGAATTGTTACTTGACCTCTCTCCTCTCATGTCCTTGCCTCTCCACTCTTTGCCTTACCTTCCATTACCTTTGGAAGTCATGGATATCCTCCAAACCTGCAAATCATAGCACCCAAAGGAGACCCACTGCATTGTGTCCCATTCTCCCTTCCTTTTGTGACTGCTGGAGGCTCACCCCGCACCCTGAACCTCCCCAGGGCAATGCTCTCCTCACCACTGGTCCTACAGTGTCCACAGAAGAGGCAGTAAACAATCATTCTTATGGTGCTTTGGTCTTGTCTGACTACCAGGTGGTGGAGACATAATTATTAACTTATTGATCACATCCACAGGGATGCCACAACATCCCCCCCTGCCATTTCACTCCCAAGAAACACATCTCCTATTCAGGTCCTTCAACCTGGCTTCATTTCATGGGCAATTCACCTTCCAGAAGAATTGGAATTATTATTTTACACTTCTCCTGCAAGAAAACTGACAGACTCCTTCCAGCTGTCTTCCCCCCTCAGTTCATGTGCACCAACTTCCACCTCAGAGGCAGGCTGTCACCACCCCACTTCCTCCATCCTCCCACTGCTTATGCAGGAGGAACCAGAGGGGGCCATCCAGTGCAGTCCTGGAGCCCTCTTTCCCACTGATATCAGTGGGAGAGGACAGGTGTCATGGGTCACCCTCCCATCGGCTCAGGTGCTGGCCTGGGAGGACAGGGAGAGAGATTTTCTCTAAACTTTCAGAGCCAGCAAGATGTTCTCCTATGCATAGTGATTTGCTGAAGCACTGGATTCCTGGTCAGACCCTTTCTCCCCTTCACTCAATCCACCAGTGAGATGGTCCCATTCATGTCCTTGCCCATGATTTTTTTCCACTACTGAGACAATTACCATATGTCACCGACATTTTGTGGGTCTCTGGGTGAAAAACCTGCAAATGCTTTTCTTGCCAGAGAGAAGCACATTCTCAGCACAGAGTTTTTATAAACAATCTCTGAGCTGTGTTCTGTCCAAGGACATTCTCCCTCTGGCCTGTCCGTGGGAGGAAGCTGGTCCTGGTTATCAGCTTCTCACTTTTAGTATCACACGGACAGGGGAGAGGGGAAGAAGGATTCTGCCACAGGCAGAGAGAGCATCCTGTCGCTGAGCATGAAGGAAAACAGATCTAAGCTCTGCACCTGAGCACACAATAGCCCAAGCCTCTGAACTTTGGAGTAATTTTAAAAAATAATATTTAAGCCTTCTGATATATGGAGTCAAAGAATTCGGATTCCACCTCTTGGGCCATTCACAATAACCATAGGTTTTGTTTGGGTCCCTACCTCAGCCCTGCTGTTCTCATGCGGTGTCTGCCTCAACTACTGTGTTCTTAAATGTAGTTCAGATGCATGACTCACTCGTGACATTCTCAGAAGTGATTTGGGCCTCTGTCTGGACCCCTGTCCTCTGATAGTACTGGCCAAGCTCCAGAGTTCTGTTAAACGCTGCCACCAGCCACCTCAGGACAAGTTTCACTCTTGCCACACCAAAACATTTTCTCTTCTTACACCACCCTGACACCAGATACCTCAAACCCCACATTAAGTCAATAGAGTTAATTAGTGTTTTTAAACACCTCACACTAAGATGAAAAAGGACTTTGTGAGCCCGCACAACAAAACAACCTGCATCACTCATGGATGAGAATGGAGAGGTCTATTTGCTCATCCCCCACACAAGACAGTTCCTACAGCACAGTCTCATCTTTCCTGGCCCTCAGGTGCCCATCACAATGTTCAATCACTCCCTCTCCTCAGAGAGAATGGTGGGAGAAGATAAAATCAAAGTACTGTGTGTTGAGATAAAAGCAGTTTAATGAAGAAAAGCAAAGAAAGACTGCAAAAACACAGCATAAAAAAAAAAAAGGGAGTTTTATTATCACCTTCCATCATCTGGTAATGTTCAGCTTCTCCTGGGAAGCAGGGACACAGTACATGTAGCAGTTTCTTCCTTGACAAACAATCTGTTAATAAATGCTCCCCTGCCACCCTCCTCCTCCTTTCTCTCAGCATTTTTTGCTGACCATGATGTCACATGGTATTGAATATGCCTTTGGTCAGCATGGGTGAGGCAGCCTGGCTATGTCCTCTCAACCTCTTGACCACATTCACCTTCATGGGCTTTTGCAGGGGAGGGTGGAGAGATAGGGTTGATGCTGGGCAAGCACTGCCCAGAAAAACCCAAAATATTTCTGTGTTATCAGCACCATTCTAGCTCCAACTACGAAGAACCACTAGAAGGATTAGTTTGGTGAAATTGAACTCCATCTTGTGTAGAACCTATACAATGCTGTTATCTGTCACTGAATATTCATCCCAAGCAAACCCTTACAAAAACAGCCCCTAAAAACATGTTTTCCCTTGGGCATATTGAGAAAGAACCTGTAGAGGAAAGAATGACACAGACACATGGGATGAGATGCAACAGAAATTTAATGAGACAAAACACATAAATGAAGTTGCTCTGTCTGGAGGTCCCAGTGCAGAGAGCATGAGGGACAGAAGGGAATCTGTGCCCCAGGAGGTGTCCCTCTTCCTGATCCAGAGAGGGAGCAGGGCAGCAGGTGCTCCCCAGGATGGCTGTGTGGGGCTCACAGCCCAGGGAGCACAAGGGAACGAGGACACAGGACGGAAAGGACAGAGTGGCAGGGGGCAGAGGCAGGGATGGGCTGTGCTTCCCAAGAGCCCAGGCTGGCCCCGTCCTTCTGCAGGGGCTGCTGGGCTTGCTCAGCCCCTCAGGAAGCAACAAGTCCATGCTGCGTGCCCAGGGCAGTTCCATCCTGTGGGTGCCTGGCTTCCTTCCCCAGGGCCATGGCCAGCAGCTTCAGCAGGGGAGGCACCTGGTGCCACAGAGGCCACTGCCCAAGCCTGAGAGGCCAAAGCCCCCAGAGCTGATGGGCACTCCCCCAGAGCTGAGGATGTTTCCAACAGCAGCAGAGGTGGAGGATCCCACGGCGGTGTTCTGTGGGAAGGAGCTGAGGATGGGCCCAGGCAGGGTCACCACCACGGGTGAGGGCTGGATGGCCACGGTGGAGTCCTGGCACTGCCTGACACAGGGCTCATTGCAGCTGTTGGCCAGCGGGGTGGGGCCACAGGGCTGGCAGGGCAGGCACGGGGTGTAGCAGGACATGTCTTGGGGCTGGAGATGCACCTGGCAGGGAGAACATTGAGGAGCAGACCGTGAGGGGTGTTTGAAGAGCAATCTGTCACCACACCATGACTCAAGCCAAGACAGAGACAAGAGCTGGAGATGCAGGGATGCCCACAGGTTTTTCCTCACATTTAGCCCACAGGTTGCCTGCCAAGAGCAACTAGTCTCAGAATGTTCTTGCCTAAACCATCACTCACTTCAGCAGAGGCCCAGCCTCCCCTCTATATGACCCTCTCTCACATTTCACCTCTCCCAGAGAGCAGTCCCATAATGCAGCATAGGACCAAGTGACAGGTATGCGCTGGAAAACAGGAGGAGGAAGAAGAAGAGGAAGGAGAGGAGAAAAGTGACCCGACTCACCTTGATCCGAAGCAAACTGAGGCAAGAGGAGTGGATGAGAGAGGGAGGACGAGCTCTCTTATATTGCCCCTGCACTGCCCCAGGCCCACAGTCACTGCACAAGGGCAGTAATTTTCCTACAGACTCACCTCCAAAGCAAAATATCCTCCCTAATGCCACAGGTTGTGCTTTTATTTCCATCGACATTGGCATTTCTTTTCCTCATTCCTGACGTGATCATTAGGCATCCAAGGATCCTTTCAAGTATCGAGATGAAAGACTGAAGGATTTCCCAGGCAGGGATACATCAGCACAGGCAGAAGATGTGCTGGAGGCATCTCTGGAAGGAAGGGATCATGAGACCAGGGAAAAATGGTAACACTGATTTCCACCCTCTTTGGCAGACAATAAGGTCCTGCTGAGGACAAGGTGTGTAGTGGCTGCCTGGAGCTCTGGGCATGGCAAAAACCCAGTATTGGAGATGTTTTCTCTTTGCATGGCTGGGGCTGCCCTTGCTGGAGGGGAACTCATCCTGGCCTGGAACAAAGCCTGCAGACATCACACCCTCCTGGCTTGGCCTTACACCAGAAGGCTGACACACGGCCAACCCAAAATTACAGCATGACTCGCCACAGGTAGAGAGAGTCCCTCCCTGGAAATTTGCCTACTGAAGGCATTCCCTTGCCCTCCTGGGACACACCCCAGCTGCCTCCATGTCTGCAGGGCTGGGAAGTGCAGCACTCCTTGATGTAGCCTGGTTTTGTACCCAGGGCCCTCTTGAGCACATCCCCTGTGCTCAGAGTCTCCTCTTGGTTTCCTGTGTTTTTCCTGACATTAAGACCTTTCTTAATCCTTGACCACAGGATGCCTAAGCTGCTGCCAGCTTTTCTAACCTCTTTTACTCTTCACAGGTGCCTCCATGCTATCCAACCTGCCAGGTGCCTGACTGAGTGTAAGATTTTTGTTGTGCAGGGGCTGTACATTGCTACTCATTTCCTCCCTGACACCAGCTCTTCCTCTCCACCTTCCATGGTGTGACAGCCAAGGCTGCCCTTGATTCCAGTGTTCACATCCAGTTCTTCCTTCTCAGAGGCAGCTGTGCATCACTGTTTTTTCCCAATGAGACTGGAAGGAACCTCTGAAGATCACCTAGTCCAACTTCCCCTCTGCACAGCATGGTCAGCTCTTGGAGGATGCTCAGGGCCAAGTCCTGGATTTCTACAAGTGTGAACAATCCTCAACCTGCCCATGTCAACCACAGATGAGTTCTTTATCACCCTCACACTAACAACATCTTTTCTTATGTTTCTCTGGAATTTCCCTATTTCCAGTGTGCCTATTTCCCCTTGTCCCTTCTCTGGAAAAGACTCAGGAGAGCCTGGCTCCGTGTTCTGGACTCCTCCCACAGCTCTTTTAGCCATGCTGAGCAGTGTGCCCAGATGCCCCCTCTCCTCTGGGGTGGACAATCAAGCCGTCCCCTCTGTTCCAGGGCTCCAGTCACCTCATGGGCTCTGAGGCCCTTTGCTGGACCTGCACCAGTATGACTGTGCCTCTCTTATACTGGGCAATTGCTCCTTGTGGCACTGATTTCTCAGCACTCCAGAGCAGAGGAGAGGGGTCACATTCCACAGCTGGAGAGCAAACCCTAATGCAGCCTTGGATGCTGTCAGGTGCCACTTCCACAAAGGCCCAGGGCTGTGTTGTGATGCCCTGCAGGACCCCCTTTCTGTACTGCACAGCTCTTTGTCTGCCCCACAGCCCTAGCCTGTGGGGGGCAGGAGTTTCTCCCTCGAGCCTTGCAGGACTTTGCCCAAAGGAGTAAAACAGTGCTGGCCCCAGTCTGGGCCCTGTGGTGCACCAAGAGTGAGTCTCTGCCAGCTGCACTTCATCCCACTCAACACAACCCTTGGAGACCTGCATACAAGCCAGATTTCAGTCATGGCCTTCTAGAAGTCAGGATGCCCACTGTCTTTCTCCCAGTCCTCAGTTGCATATCCTGACTGCCAGCACCTCCCAAAGGCTGTTTAGAGGCATTTTCACTGACACCAAGGTTCGTGTGTCCATCACCAGCTTGCACACACTCATGTCAGTCCAGTCTGTTTAAATGTTCCCACAGCTGATCCTCCTCCTCTGCCGTGGGGAGGTTTTCCCTGCTCCAGACTTTCTCATGAATATCAGGAGGTTGATCCTGTGACATGAAAAGTTGCCAGTGAAGACCAAGGCCCAGAAGCCTTGAAGAACCTCTCCCTTCCATGTAGCCCCAGTGAAGCTGCCTCAGTCAGCCTTGGCTCAAGCCTCACTTTTGCTGTTGCCCTGTGTGGATGATCTTCTTCTTTCCCACCACAAGCTTCCCTGATTCAGCTCCAGGTGGGCTTTGGCTTTCCAATCCCAGCCCTGGAATACTCAGCCTGGCAAACATTCTGCATCAAGAGGAAGGAAGAGGAAGGCATTTCCCTGGAGAAGCAGTGTCCAGTGGGTGCTGGAGTGAGCTGAGAGGGAGGAGAGAGCAGCAGGCAGGATGTGCTGCGAGGAGAGGAGCCTTTGGGTGCTCTGCTGCTCTGTGCGGGGCAGGGCAGAGCTGGGGCTGTCCCTGCAGAGGCAGCTGCCAACAACAGCAAGGCACTGCCCCGAGCCAACATCCCCTGCCTGCACGGGACCCTCCGGCACGGGGGGCACATCCTGAGCCTGCACGGACTCGCTCTGACCCCGGCTATCCTCAGGCCTCGCATGGCACACGTGAAAGGAGCTGCAGCACACACCAAACATGTCAGAAATGAGGAAATCAAATGGCAGCGTTGGTGGAAATCAAACCACAACGTGTGGCGTTAGGGAGGATATTTTGCTTTGGAGGTGAATGTGTTGGAAAATTACTGTCCTTGTGCAGTGCCTGAGGGCCTGGGGCAGTGCAGGAGCAGTATAAAAGGGGGACCTTCTCCCCACTCTGTCATTCACTGCTCTCACCTCTGTCTCCTTGGGATCAAGGTGAGTCTGAAGCCCTTTCTTTTATTCTTCCTTGGAGTTTTCTGACCCTATCCATCCCTGTGGTCCCATCCAGGTTCTTGAGAACAGCTTGATATGGGAGAGGGAAGGGGCAGAAGTTGTGCATGCAAAGATGCTGGGTTTCGGCTGAAGTGCCTCTTGAGCTGTGGAGAAGCCCCTGGGCTTGGTCACTCTTAGGGGGATTCCTCAGGGCTGAGTAGGAAGTGAGGCTCGTGAGCCTCTCTAAACAACATTGTGCAATTTTGTGCTTCTGCCTTTTCTCCATTATGATGGTCCAACAGACTCACCTCACTCAGCCCTGTGTTCTGCTTCCCTCTTCCCTCTCTGCCAGGTGCACCTGCAGCCCCAAGACATGTCCTGCTACACCCCGTGCCAGCCTTGCCAGCCCTGTGGCCCCACCCCGCTGGCCAACAGCTGCAATGAGCCCTGTGTCAGGCAGTGCCAGGACTCCACCGTGGCCATCCAGCCCTCACCCGTGGTGGTGACCCTGCCCGGGCCCATCCTCAGCTCCTTCCCACAGAACACCGTGGTGGGATCCTCCACCTCTGCTGCTGTTGGAAACATCCTCAGCTCTGGGGGAGTGCCCATCAGCTCTGGGGGCTTTGGCCTCTCTGGCTTGGGCAGTGGCCTCTGTGGCACCAGGTGCTTCCCCTGCTGAAGCTGCTGGCCATGGCCCTCGGGAAGGAACCCAGGGACTCACAGGATGGTACAAGCCCAGGGATAGAGCATCAGCGCTCTATCTACCACTCAGAGTGACTTCTTTCTCATCTTTTGACTCATTAAAGCTCTGCTGCATCCCAGCCCGTGCCTCTGTGTCATCCTTTCCCCTGCACATGCTCATCCAACACGTCCAGCTAGAGAGGTGTTGCTGTGTGGTTCCAGGAGGGCGTTGTTGGAAGTGGTGTTGCCATGGTTATCATTCATCATGTTAACACAACATTGATTACTCATATTAAGTTTCACTTTTCTAAATTAGCCTGCCTGTCTCTAGAGAATTACCTCACACAGTTCAACGACCACATATATTCCAAAAATACTTCTAGTTCTCCCAACAAAGCTTTCAAGCTTTCTCTTCTCTGTTAGCAGCAAGCCTGTGTCCTCAGCATCTCACCCACAAGTAAACGTCCCACCTCACTCACCACCCTGGTCAATCTTTATGTATTTCATTTCCCTTGCTGGAGATCTTCTTGTGTTACAGTCCTGTAGGCAGCACAGCATTCTTGGTGCCATCTGGGGAGTGCTGAGCAGAGTGGGATCATTGCTCCCATCGATACCCTGTTGACAGTCGTGCTCTGATAGCCAGGATGTTGATGACAATCCTTGGTGTCCAGGAACACTCCTGGCAGTTCCACCTGTTTTGATGGTGTTACCACAGAAGTACCTCATCTGGACCCTACTTTTCAGAGACTGAAGTGGGGGGATTGACAGACACGGACTCTGCTTATGTCAGCAGAGCAAAGCCAGTTTATTACACAAGTTCACCAGTATTTATAGGTCTCTACATTTGTACAAAAGTTTCCACTCAGACCCCTTTGTCCCGGTCCCCTTTAGAAACAAAATCTTCTCGATTATCATTCTTACTCTAGTAATGTCCTTGTTATCTCTTTTGCCAGCAAAGTCCTTGTTACATCTTCCCTCATCAGGCGGCCAGCACCAGAGGGTCAGAGTGACCAGGCATGATGTCTTCACTTCTGTTCTTGCCTTGAGCTTCTCTCTCCCTTGGCTTTCACTGTACCAGGGCCAAAAGGTCAGCAGCACTACCCAGCTCAGCTTCTGTAGCTGTCTGATCTTTCCACACTGAAGGATGTGACAGGGTTGGCTAATACAAAGCCAACATTAAATCTGGACTCTGCACAGACACGTGCCACTGTGCCCACCTGCATCCTGCAGCAGTTCAGCCATTCCCCTACCTCAGCAGCTCCTGCACAGCCCTCTGAGGCCCTCAGCGCACACCTGATACCTCTCCCTGCCTCCCTCTCCCCAGAAACTCTCCCAGCAAAGTTGCATTCAGGAAATCCACAATATCGGAACAGCCTGGGACAAGAAAGGACTGAGAACAGAACTTTAAGGAAGACATGGGGACACTGGAGATTGAAAACTGGACATGAGACAGCAATGTGTATTTGCAGCTCAGAAATTCCATCAGGTCCAGGGCTGCACAAACAGAAACATGGCCAGCAAGTAAAAGGAGGGGATTCTCCACTCTTCTCTGCTCATCTTAAACCTCACCTGGAGCCCTGAATCCAGTCTGGAGTCCTCAATTCAAAGTAGGCATGGACCTCTTAGAGCAGCTCCAGACAAGGGCTGCAAAAATGATCATATGGATGCATTGCCCCTACCGTGGAGAAAGGCTGCAGGGAGTTGAGTTTTTTGAGGCAGGAGAAGAGCAGGCTCTGGGGAGACCTTATTGCAGCCTTTTGATATGTAAAGGGGATGAATGAAGAAGTTGGAGAGAGATGCTTTCTCAAGGCCTGAAATAATTGGACAAGGAGCAAGAGTTTTAAACCGAAATAGGATAAATACAGAAGGGACATAAGGAAGAATTTTACTGTGATGAGTGTGATAAGACATTGAGAAACATTGCCTCGAGGATGATGGGGTATCCCACATTGGGAAGGGTTCAAGGTCAGGTATGCTCAAAGCTTATGTGATGCAGAGAAAGAAAACTGTGTCCATGGCAGCAGGGTTGGACTAGATAAACCTTAATGATCTCTTCCACCCAGATCCATTCTAGGACCCTGTGATAACAGGGGTCTGTGAGAAGGCAGCACAATGCACTGTGTCCCTCCCTCTGAGAACATCCTGTGTTAGAATTGGATCTGCTGGAGTCTGATAGGAATCCAGTACCTCTGGCTGGTCAGTAACACAGTCACTGNACGGTGGAGTCCTGGCACTGCCTGACACAGGGCTCATTGCAGCTGTTGGCCAGCGGGGTGGGGCCACAGGGCTGGCAGGGCCGGCACGGGGTGTAGCAGGACATGTCTTGGGGCTGCAGGTGCACCTGGCAGAGAGAGGAGAGAGGAGCAGACCGTGAGGGGTGTTTGAGGAGCAGCCCCACCACACCGTGAGGGAGATCCTTTCTCTCAGCCCCTATGAGCACCACCAAGAAGGCCAAACCAGGGATGACCCCTCCTAACCCACAGCTCAGGAGACACCTCAGTCTATATCCAGCCTTTCTCCTTCATACACCTGCCCTCTCCCATGGTAAGCAGCCTCAAGACACAGCAGGGAACAAGGATGGAGGTATATGATTAGAAATCCCAGAGAAGTACAAGGTGGAAGAGAAAAGGAAGGAGGAAGGGCACAAGGAGAACCCAGAGGAAGACAAGGAAGGGCTTCAGACTCACCTTGTTCCCAACAAGATGGAGCTGAAGGAGTGGATGGGAGAGTGAGGAGAAGGTCCTGCTTTTATACAGCTCCTGCACTGCCCCAGGCCCACAGTCACTGCACAGGGGCAGTAATTTTCCTACAGACTCATCTCCAAAGCAGACTGTCCTCCCAAATGCCCCAGGTTGTGTTTTGGTTTCTGTCAACGCTGCCATTTCATTTCCTCATTGCTGACATGGCCATTAGGCCTCAGAGGATCTTTTGAAGTGTTGGGATGAGAGGCCTGAGGCTTTCCTGAGCATGATCCCGTCAGTACAGGCAGAAGATGTGCCCCCATATGCTGGAGAGGTCTGTGCAGCCAGAGCATGTGGCTCTGGGGAAATATGGTGAGTGTTTTTACAAACCCCTGTGAGGAAACATGGTCCTGTCTTCCCACCAATGCAATCCCCCCCTGGGTACCTGAAGGCTTCCCTGAATGTGGGCATGCTGCATCCCTCTCCCTCCCTGGTGCTCCGTGCTCAGGCAACTGGGCCTGAGTCACTGGGCCTTGCCTCTATAGACAGGTTTCTTACATTGCTGGTTTCAAATGGCTTTGCTCAATGAAATCTTCTCCTTTAGGGAAGACATCTCCTGGTTTATTTGGCAGAGTTGTGTCCTCTTACTGCCATCGCTGGAGGACCCCAACCTGTGCTCTCAGCAGGCTTGTGGAAGGAGAGCACTGTCCTCTCAAAAATCCCTTGATCACTCAACATGTCCTGTGGACTCAGGTGCCTCTGCTCTCACCACCTGAGGGACATGTTGGCTCTTGGGACATCGGTCTCTTCCTGCCCCTCTCCTCACCCCGTGATGCACTTTGGCTGCACCCTTTGCACCCTGACCTGGGGGACACACAAAATTCTCCCCACTTTTTCAAAACACTGTCAGTGCTGAGAACACCCCAGTGCTGCCAAGCAAGTCAGGCTGAGGGTAATGGCCTTTGGGGCTGCCTGGAGCTGTGGTGTGTGGGGACAGCCCAGTGCTTGAAGATGGTTTTTGTGGAAAAGGAGTGGAGTTGCCCAAAGGATCGAGGCCTGGCAGGATCCTGCAGTGCCACATGCCTGGGGATGCTCAGGGTGGGGATGCACTCAGAAAAGCCCTGGGTACAAAACCAACTCTGAGACTACCTCAAGGACTGATGCACTTCTCTGCCCTGCAGACATGGAGGCAGCTGGGGTGTGTCCCAGGAGGGCAAGGGAATGCCTTCAGTAGGCAAATTTCCAGGGAGAGACTCTCCATACCAGTGGCAAGTCACACTCTAATTTTGGGTTGGCCGTGTGTCAGCCTTTTTTGTGTGAGGTCAAGCCAGGAGTGTGTGATGTCTGCAGGGCTGTCCAAGGCAGGGCTGAGTCCCCCTCCAGCAAGGGCAGCTCCATCCTGGCCCTGGGAAATGGGATGCTTGGCAGCTCTTTCACAGGTCAGGGATGCTTGCAGGACTGATAATGTGTACTGAAAAAATGGCCTGTGCTTGTGTGTCCTGCAGATTATGGTACAAAACGTGCAGGAAATTGCATTGTGGGGTGAGGAGAGAGGGAGGAATATGGTGCTATCCCAAAAGCCAACAGACCCCTCTGATAGAGAGGAGACTGAGGCCCAACCCTAAAGGGCTTCTTCAGGAATCACAGGATTAGGGAGGGCAGCAATCTCCTTCCACAAGCCTGCTGAG
>VXAX01006418.1:267446-422174 GCA_013399835.1 Leptocoma aspasia | reverse complement strand
AGACTGGATGTGGGACTCAGTGCACTCAGTGTGGCACTCAGGTTTAGTTGAAGTGTTAGGGGTGGGTTGGACTTGATAATCTTATAGGTCTCTTCCAACCTTGAGATTCTGGGATTCTGTGATTTTTAGTTTGGTTTTGCTTTGGTATTTTTTTCCTTTTCTTTTTGAGTATTTCATCAATTTGATTATGTGTCTAAGAGCGTAGCTACAAGGCTCACTTTAATGTCATGATCACAGATGCCCACTACCAATCATTACTAAAGAAAACACAACTCACATTTAAGGTTGGCAAAATTTCTAATTATTATAATGCATATGTGTTATGTTTAAATTCAAGTATAGGTTTTATTTAAAGCAAAGTACTTCATCGGGGTTGCCAATACCACATAGAAGAGCCAAGGATCACATAGCACATCTCCACCAACAAGAAAGACACAAAGGCAATAGAGTGGTTTTGGATTACTGTTAACACAAGAGCAGCTCATGATTATTTGCTGTCCCTGCCTGTGAATATGTTGTCATGAAAGTTAGCAGAAGCACTTCCATGTCCCTCAGACAGCATATATTTAAATGTGGGAATTCTACCCAAGCTAACTTATTTTTAAGCCTGTATTTCCCAGTAAAAATGAGTTGAACACATTTACAGCTACATAATAAACAAGGAAGCAGAAGAACCTGGGGATTATAGTGACATTAAAAAAAAAAGAAAACAGATATTGAAGCCAGTTTTGTAACAGACCTATTAGACTTTACTCTTCCACATGGCATAGACAATAAGAAAACCATAACCAAGAGAGTTATGGACTTTACTTGTTTAAAGTGTTATGAAGCAGAGATTACCACAGCCTATTTTAGTGAAGGCCACTACTAAAGGAAACCACTGCTTAAAAAACCCACCAAAAATACAAATAAAAAACTCAAACTAAGCAACCCAAAAACCACTATCACATGGTTGTATATGAACACTTGCCCTTCAACTACTGGAAAATTTATTCCTGTCACCTGATGAAATATTACTCCGTAATCATTTTGTGATTCAAAGAGAAAGTTTAAATGCTAAGAAATAAGTCTGTACCCTACTAAAGCTAGGAAAAACTTCAACTTTCAGAGCTGTAAGCAGCAGCCTGGGCTCTGTGAGTAAAATTACTACATATTTGGATGCTGTGAAACATAACATTACTACTAACATGGATTTTCTGGCAGAACTTGTAGAGGACAGAAATACATCCATGACAGAAAAAAACCTGAAAATTGAGAAAGAAAGAGTGGAAGCAACTGCCATAAGAGAATAATATACTTGAGCTTGAAAAAATCACAATCTTCATACCCAATTTAGTGAATTCCCCAGAGGGCAGCAATAGAAATAATAATCCTTCCTGTCATGTCACTTGTACAAACACTAATTCATCCAAGCCCTGCATGAAAAGGCAAAATAAATAAAAAATACAACTTCATGTTTAGAACAATGACAACCATTCTTCCTTACCAGGAATGTGTGAAATTAACAACAAATGTAAAATCTTTTACTATCTAATAATAGGGGAAGAAAAAAAATTCATGAGGTTTAGAATAGAAGTTACCAATGTAATGTCCTTGGGAGACCCGAAAATATGTTAGAATGAAAGTGGACTAGTCAAGGAAATGAGCCAAGAACAGACATTTTTATATTCAGAAATGAAAGGCATGTGCTAAAAATCTTCACAAAGAAAAAAAAATTAAAAAATAAGAAAACCAGGCAGATGCCGTGAATATATGTATCCTTTTAAGGGTGCCGAGTGCTGTTCCTATGAGACAGTACACATGTCTTTCCAACTAAAAAAAAAAGAAAAGAAAAGTCATATTTTATACCAACAAAGACCTTACAACAATGCAGAGCACCACACTAAGTGATTGGTCTTAGGGAGTCTAGTGATTACAAGTATTTCAAAGCTGTCATTTCAAATTAACCAGTACATTTGACTGGGAAGAAAGAAGGAAGCTGCTTTCAATTTGGCTGTGGATTTCAGTTACATTAAAAAAAAATGTTTTGGGTCAAATCTATACCAATATATAAAATAGGTGAGAGAATTCCATTTTCTCTCTCCTTAACAGTGGGCATACTTGAAAGAATCAAAACCATGAATTTGCACAATTCTCAAGCTTCTAGCTTTCTTGACTTCAGATTTATGTTTTTAAAGTTTCCTTAACACTTGCTATTTCAAGATAAAGTAGTAGTTTTAGAAGGGAAAAAACTTGCAACAATTCATCAAAAGGAATAAGTGCAACTTGAAAGTGCTGGTTTACTGTGAAAGCAAACTGTCTTAGGAATATTCAGCAGGAGAAAATTGCAGTGCTAACAGCCAAGTATGAGATGCATTGGTTCATCTGAGAGGGAGGAAGGGACACTGGAACCTCCTACTCAACGTGCCTTCCAGAATGTGTTCCTCTGCAGCACAGAGGGATGTTCTGAAAGATTTAATCACTGCCAACACAGCTGTTGTGCACCCAAGGTCTGCTGCAGTGCATGGTGCACTTTAGGCTGCTGACATAGGGCTTGCCTAAAAATAGTACCAGCAGTTGATCCAGGCACATGACCCTGGAACTCAAATTTTAGCAGCCCATATGCCCTTACAAAGTGACAACAAGATGTTAGTGACAAAAAAACCCCAAAAACCTAAAATTCACATTTTTTTTCAAAGTTTCATATTTTTTCCAGATATAAATTAACTGGCAAAGGGAAAAATGATTATTTGATATAAAGAGAAAGTAAATGGAACGGCTAAGAAGAAAAGCCCCGTATTCCAGTTATTTCCATTATTTCAGTTTTCAAGCTTTTGATATTCTCAAAAAATACAAGTGCCTAAGACAGCCAATGCACAGTTAAACAACAGCACAGACTGTTCTGATCTGCACGTCTTAAACAGCAAAGGGTCGCTTAGGAACACTGGCTGATCTCTGCTGGACTTTTCAGTGTTCCTTTATTCAAATAGTGCGTTACCTTTTTTCAAATGTCTCTCCAATCCAAAGTCTTTTTTACTCAGTTGGTATCTATTTCCCTGTATGGCCCACACACCCATTAAATTTTTTGTCTGATGAACAGGATCCATTACAGCACATAACGAAAAATGAAGAGCAACTCTAAATCTCTAACAGGTGAGTGTGTTATCTTCTACTCTGTGGTCTTTTATCTCTATCCCCCTGCAGAGATTGCATCTTTCTTATTAAGAGAGGCCAGGAGAAATGTGCATGCAATCTGAGTAGCAAGCTATTAGAGATTTTCATATCCCTAACCAATTCTAGAGAAATGTTACTGATGTTTTACCCTTTGCAGCGCTGATGTGTGTACAAATAGCAGAAATAATGTTAGCCTTTGTCTTTTTAAGCTTATGTAAAATATTTACATTTAGATGAATGCTTTTGACAGCACAACAGCAGACTTGTCCTATCATTAACTGCACACATTCAACTATTTCCCCTGGTAAAAACACTTACCAGTGTGACAAAATTAAATCTTCCAGCAGATGCCTTGTGGGTAGCGATATCAGACTGAGTGCAAACATAGTTGAAACCGATGACATTTTGTTCTGTATCACAGTGATAAAAGCTGGTAGTGAGCTGAGACTCTTTTACTACTTTATTCCCTGTCTAAAGCCCTATAGTACTGCCACATCTGCCAACTGAAATGATTCAACCCTGTCCATGTTGAAATTAAGGAGAAAAAGTACTAAGATAAGATATGAAATGTATTTGGTAGGTCTGAGTCTGAAAAGATTTTACAATGCAATTCTTGCTTTAATGGAAAAATTACTGTCAGCTTGAAAGGTGAAGACAGATCTCTGTCTGATACAACTCTGCTAAGACTGTGGTTGCTTGCTTCCTGTTGGGATTCCAGAATACTTAGCACTTGTGTCTTCAGACTACTCTATTTCAAGATTTTATATTTCTACCTAGAGAGAAACAAAAATAAAAATCCTACAACTCCTTACTAGGTTTTAATCAGAAGCTCAAGAGCTAATTTCCCACCAACAGAAAAAAACACTCCTTTTTTCCCCCCACAACCCAGAACTTTCAATTGTCTCAATTAGTATAAGTATCATCCTGTCACTGGAATTTGCATCTAGGAAAAAATATCAATGAACATGAGAAGAAAAGCCTGACAGCATACTAAATTCAGGAAACCATTTGTTTCATAAACTGTGTAATGAAAAAGGAGCTAGAATTTGACACGACATATACTTTTCATAATGGTCCCTCTGCTCTAACACCTGGAGTGAGTTAGCAGCATAGAAAAACTGTAGGAATTCTATGCTTTTGCACCAGCCCTGGTTGCTGTCTTTCAAATTTGAAAGCTGCATGACTTCATTTTGCATTACAGGAAGGGTTTTTAAAGAGTAGTCCTTTATTTTCCACATGGAAGCAGCCCTGGGTTTTGGATCTTGACTGAGAGCAGAGCTTTGGGAGACAGCCACCCTACAAGGATGCTGGTGCCTACATCTGCCTGCATCCACACAACCACATCCTCCAGCCCATCCCACGGGTCCTTTGCTTGCAGTGCTACCCTACAGGGTTTTCTTGGAGCTTCCTTCATTCTCAAAATGCAACAGATCTTATGTCATCCTTCTTGTAACTCCCTATTCCCAAATGTTATGGCAGTTTATGTGAAGTTCTCCTGTAAAGAGACAGCAGCATTTGCACTGCATATTACCTGTGCAGCTGCTGGTAATTTATGTTATCTTTCATGGTCTGAAAAGTCTGAGTATTTTGCTAAGTATCTTCAAAACAAATTTTTCCAAGTTTTTCTTAAGAAAGCTTCAGTTTTACTGGCCAAATTTCAGTTATCACTCTGGCAATCTAGCATACACTTACATACAGTCTGAAACAATATAACACTTTGAGGTTTTTTAAGTAGTCTGAGAAAAAAAACGAGAGGTTTAGCCAATTTCTTCCTGGGTTGAAGATGAGCAAGAATAATGAGAATTGCTCCAGATGCACATAGTAATTACTATTCTGATATTTGGTGATATCATACCAAAACTCTATTCCAGATAGCTTAAAGATGTTTTATATAAACTATTGAACTGATAAAATATATTGAACTGATAAAAGATGCACATCTTATAAAGGCATAGAGGTGCTGAAATCCAGAGTCCTGTACTAGTTCTATGCCTTCTCTGAGTAATAGCCAAAAAAAAATTTCATGCCCATGTTTGCATACTGGAAGCTAACAAAAGAGCTAAAAATATATTTGAACCAGAAAGATAGCTTTTTCCACCCCCAAAATAATACTTTCTTATCCCTAAAAACATGAGTAGAACTTTCTTCCTCAGGAAAACCTAACATTTCTAACTCCTATAATCTCTGAAAAAAATCATGATGCAATTTCAACACCATTAATCTTTTCTGTGGTTTACATGTGATAGACAATTGCTATTGGCATTCCTGGTGAAGATACCATTCATTAGCCAAGTAGTACATTGTCAGTTTGAGGGTCAATATTTTTCTTTAAGGCTGGCAGCAGCTAATAGCTTTTACCTTTAGGCAATTACTAGCTAAACAGGAAAATGTTCTGAAGTGCTTCAATTACAATATCAAAGATTATTTAGGCCATTTAAAAGTTTGAGAGTCATGTAAAAATTCACTTTTTAAAATTTTGTTTCAGCACTTATGAATATTTATCAGTCACTTTAAAAACAAGTTATTTGGCTTAATTATTTTGACTTGCAGTATGTTCTTAGATTAAGATTCAGCTTTGCTCTTCTACTTACACAAGAGATGGCCAAAATTAGACTGAAGAGAAAAGAAACATGCTAGTTTCCACAGTAATTGACTACATATATCGACAATAATTTGACAGCTCTCAAGAAATTTTCAATGAATTTGAAATCTGTGCTTTTGCTTTTAAACACAGTTTTCTCAGTTGCACATGCTTATAAAATTCTGCTCTGTTCTTCTGCCTCTCCCAGGGCTCATCCCACCTCGTTTTCATTAGCTGGCTACACCCACTGTGTTATCCAGTGGGTAATGGTCTTACAAGACAGACAAATCTCTTTCAGCACCTTGCATTACCAGCTCACCAAAAGTCCCACCCTTTAATGGTGAGGTTGCAGAGTGTTACTATAGCCTGCATTAGCAAGGAGATAAACTAATTTTAGGCTACAAAAACTCCATAGGATTCCATTTACATTTTTTCACTTACCTATTTTCATTATTCACTAATAACTGTCAGCCTACTCAATTCTGACAAAGAGGTACTATGATATACAAAGCTCTCCCTAAGCTTCTTATTAGGCATGTCAACTTCCCTTCTAAGAGCTTTCCATTAAGATTCAACTTCCTGCCACTAAAGTCTTCAAGTTTTTTCAGAAAAAATTTATGACAATTACATAATATATGCATAATTTAGATCAAATGATGGTTGACCTAATGAAGAGAATTTGTTCATCAGAAATCTTCACTGAACCAGGGTTAATGGTATTAATCACCAGTCATAAAGCTCCATTTTTTCTTTATCAAGCTGCTTTTGTTCTTCAGATTAAGTTGATTTCAGTGAGAAACCAAGCTGAGTTTTGTAATAAAGAATTTTCATCAGAAAACACTTGTCAAGAATTAAAGCATTTGTGATATGAGATTAACCATGTCACTGCTTTAAAGTTTATATTGTACCAAACAAAGAGCAAAGTTTGAGAAACTTAAAGGAATAGGCATTTTAAGTCTGACTTGGTATACTTATGGGTTTGGGATTTTTTGGTGTCTTTTTTTTTTCATTCTTCAAGTTCCTTCTGTCCAGATCTCCTGGGGAGTGTTCAGTAGTGATCAATGGGTCACCTTATGATGCTTTTAAGGCTGCAAGAGGGATACAAACTAATTTTGATGATTACAGATTCTAGTGAGGGACTTCTCTATCTCACATATTCTAAGAAACACAGCTGCCAAGATTTCACCTGACTTAAGAAATACACACTTACAGTCTGTACCAAATATCTGATTTCTTACAGTAGTAATACTTTCGACTGTCTCACTCTGTATCTTTTGGCTGAGGGCCAAGTACTCAGTCACCACAAGCATTTGTGCCTATGCTGAAAAATGTTAAACAGTTTTTAAGTCAGACTCATGGACATGCATATTGTTAGATCAGTACACAAGTATACAATCAGAAATTACACTAGATTTATTATTTATTATTATTATTATTATTGAATTTCTCCACATGCAAATAGAAACTTGGCCTGATTAAAAAATTCTCAAAGAGATGGCAAAAACCTGAAAATTTAAATTGCCTGCATACCTAGTTTTCATAGGTTTATCAGTTATTCCATGTAATTTTAACGGTTAATTCCAAGTTGCAGGGTAAGAATCTATCCTTTATATCACTTTTAGACTTATTACAGAAGGAAAGTTAAACTGGATTCAACTTGAATATTTAAGTGTCAATATAGATTTTCTTGGAAAACGCAAGCTGGTGGGTGTGAAAGCCTTGGGAAATCTATGGACATAACAGATTGCCATGGATTAGCAATGTTGCAGACAAATTACTGTATGAGAAGCCATAAGCAGACTTCACTGGTTTAATTCTGGTGTTATCTTGTATCAGTAATATTTTTTATGTGTATTCCTCAAGCTACCATAATTATTCATGCAATACATCAAGGAAGCATGACAATATGAATTTCTGTGATCAACATGCTAGTTTCCTGCACTGATTGCTCTGTAAAGTTATTTAAACATGGTGACATGAAGTATTTTTAGCCATGATAGAATATTGCTTTACAGAAACATCTTTAAACAAGCATTTAACAGTTTCATTTAATATTCCATATTTTATTGCATTATGGCACTAATTGTCAGACTTCTTTCAGCACTTGTATTTGAATAACTTGACATCCTTTGCAATCCTGTGAACCATAAAAATCTCAAAAGCCTTTACTGGAAAAAAGCTTAACACTTGCACAGGTGAAAAACAGCCAAAGCCAATTTTTCTTGCCTGAATGATCAGTACAGAAGGATAATTGGCATGCATACAACCTGTGATCTGGATCAAGCAATCTAACCATGTATTGTAACACAGATTCCTATACACTAAAAGTTGTAACATTGCAAAACTCTGAGCCTTACCTCTTTGGTACAAACCAGGTGACTTGAATATTTCTGCCTGAAGTCTGTAAGTCAAACCTGCAGCTCAGAGAAATGTTTAGGATAAACAATTTTTCAAAGGTCAAATGAGGTTAAAGTGAGCATATCCATGGTCTGCTATGGTCTATGGTCTGCTGCTCACACTGTTAAATACATTCTCCATTTCTACTCTCAATCTGTCTATGTTCACCTTTCAATGACAGAATTCATCACTTACTGCTATATTAAAAAACAGTCTTCAGTCAAAAGACTCTTCCTCCCAAAAATACTCAGATTAAAATAAGTTCATCTTTCAACCCCTTCAAATAATATATCTTAGCCTCATTGGAAGGCATACCATGCTTTCATTCTTTTTTGAATGCATTGCACCTTTGGTTCTGTTTTGGATGGTTTTTTCCCCTGGGCTCCTGATGTTGTCGTACCTGTACAGCTAACACAATTGACTGCTTGATATTCACAAAGTTATATTAAACAGAGTTGTCCTTTGCTTTCAGTAGTGGCACAAAACAGGGAGCTAGTCTTCCCAGAAGCCTGTGACAACTGTTGCAAGACTGGGTGGTGCCACTTCCAATTGCTGTCTGAAAACCAAAGCCCCATTCAGAGTGCTGTCCCACAGCAACTCCTGTGGGTGGGCCACCCCAGTCCCACCCCAGCCTCCAGTCCCACCCCAGCCTTATTTTATTTACTTATTGCTCCCCCAGGTCTGTCTAGTGTTTGCAAGCTTTTCTAACGTTAAGCAATCCAAGACCAGACAATCATCAAAAGCATTCCAGAGCCCACAGCTGCACTATCTACTATAAAGCAACATACTAGATGAGTCCATCCTTAAAATAATGTATTAATTTTATAATGTAAATATTTTTATTTTTTTGCCTTGCACTGTGTCACTAGCCTGTTCTGCCTTTTAGTGAAAAGCCAGGTGAGCTAAGCCTTAAGAGCACTTACAACTATGTAACAATCGTGTGCTTGGTAAGATTTACTTTCCATAAAGTATATTGTCTAGAATTATTACTGTTGTTAAGAAAGTTATTTACAGATTTTTCTTATATCACCTCCTATCCAATACCTTCCTAATGAACTAAGTAAAGAAATTAAACTATTTTCTCCAGTTGATGGAAATTTCCTGTAACTTTAAAAGATATGCTAAAGGCACACTTCAAAGAATTCTTTCCCAGTTTCTTAGTGTATGTGGCTAAATGGAATAGAAACTACTCTAACATCCCTCCAGATCATTACTGAGAAGAAACACTATGATGAAAAATTATAACATCTTAAAAATGTCATAGAATCATGGAATATCCTGATTTGGACAGGACCCACGAATATTATCAAAATCCAACTCCTGGCCCTGCACAGCACCATCCCCAAGACGTCACACTCTGTGCCTGAGAGCATTGTCCACAGGCTTCTTGAACTCTGGGAGGTTTGGTGCTGTGACTACTGCCCTGGGCAGCCTGATATCCAACCTAGAACTCCCCTGACACACTTCCAGGCCTTTCTCTCAGGTCCTGTCACTGGTTACCACAGAGAAGAGATCAGTGCCTGTCTCTCTGTTTCCCCTCATGAGGAAGTTGTAAAACTCGTATGAAGTTTTTCTCAGTTTCCGCTAAGCTGAACAAGCTGTGACCTAAGCCAGGCCTCATATGGCTTCTCCTCTAGACTCCTCAGTATCTTCACACCCCTCCTTTGGACACTCTCTAGCAGCTTTATCTCTGTCTTATATTGTGGCACCCAGAGCTGCCCCCAGCACTCGAGGTGGGGCTGCTCCAGTGCGGAGCAGAGCAGGACAATCCCCTCCCTCGCCCAGCTGGTGGTGCTGGGCCTGATGCCCCCAGGACACCATTGGCTCTCCTGCCTGCCAGGGCACTGCTGACCCAGATCCATCTAGCCGTGAACCAGGAACCCCAGGTCCCTTTGCTTTCCAGAGTTTCATCCCCCAGTCTGTCCATACATCCAGGACAATCTGGACAATTTGTAATCTTTCACCTGCCTAGCAGGTGACTTGACTTTCCGTAAAAGTGGTGAGGAACTGGAAACCTCAGGCAACATCACTGTTCCTTGAGATTTGGTAATTTAGATGCAGGCACAGTGCAGGCACTTTAGTGGCTGCTCATATTTACGTATTTTATGAGCAGCGGGCTGCTCATATGTTATGCATTTTTTTACATACCAGTGAGCCCAGTGGGGAATGGCCAGAGTCCTACCTCTTTCCTCTAGGCAAAAGACAGTATTTGCACCATAATCTTGTAAGTCTCTCAGTAGCTCGTCATCAAGTGTTTCAAATTGTTTTCAAGGGTACTTGTACTACAACTTACTGGATATTTCATCTGAAACTTGCAAGAAATTAATTTAGAGAAGAAATCATAGAACAAATTTAATGGTTTCCTGTATAAAAAGCATTATGCAATTGCTTTGTCAGGTCACTGATATCTTGAAGTCTTTTTCCTACTAGCATTTATTACTGTGTGAAATCCATCACTATATGGTAACCTCCTCATTCTGATACACAGAAGGCTTCGAAGGCATGAAAATCCCTATTAAGCAATTCAGAACTCACAGTGAATCAGCTCAGAGATGAGGAGCACACGGCCACCTCAAGCTTGAAATAGACAAGTAGAAGGATATTAAATGAATGCTGAATGTAAAAGGATTATTTACATCTGAAAATATCTAAAACAAAAAGAAGTGTCCCTTTCACAAGCATGCATTCTTTTGCCAAGACAAAGTTTCTACGCAATACAGAAAACCAAAGGTCATGTGCAGCTCTTTACAGCATATTTCTTAGATGTCTGAAGACCTTACAGCTGAATTATCTGAGCTTAAGAAGATGAAATTAAATTATATTATTCAAAATACTATATTGACAACACAAACCAAATGCAGGTTACATAAATCAATAGGCAGTGTTTCAAGGAGAGAGAACTTTTTTGTAAAGATGCAGCCTAGTGTGTGCTTCTTTCACGACTTGTAAAAAATTAATTCAAAAGTTCATTAAAGTTGTTTTATATTTCAAAACACTAACCATACTTCTTTATCCCCCAAAACTTAAAAAAATAATTCTTAATATTAAAATACAGATACTTGAACTAACTTACAGCTATATGAAAAATTATTATGCAGTAAAGAGTTTCAACATTATCTCTAATTGCTATTAGGACAATCAGAAGAGGATGGGACTACTTTGGTCTACAAGTTTTAGAAATATGTTAAGGACAGATTTTTGATCCAACTACTTATACAGTAAAAAAAAAATACAACTATGAGAAATTAAGAACTACCCCAATAATGCAGGGTAAGAATTGAGGCAAGACAAGCTTTTGTAATTCAGACTGGCCCTTTAAAAGAGCCTGCCATTCAACTCCAGATTTTCCTTGGACTTATCAAACATGATATCTTTCATTTTTTCTTTTGTGAATTTTTGGCATCCAAAGCAGCCCAACAGCAGTCAGAAGTGAAATATGTTTATGTATCAAAATTATATCTGCATGGTTTCTAGTGCAATTAAGAGTTCAGATTTTTGAAGGACTTGTCCTTACCAGGAGATTGTTTCAGGGAAGATGGAGAGACTGCACTGAACAAACTTTATTACTGCTTGAACTTGAGAAACATCCTGGATGAAGCTGTCTTCATTGAAACTGGGGAGTTTGAAACCAGGTGATCTTAGAGGCCCCTTTCAACTGAAACAGTTCTGTGAAATGACAAGTCAAGACAGCCAATCTTGTATCTTCCTCTGGCTCCTTATCCAAATGTTATCTTGCATTTCAGAAACTGCACCACATATGGACGGCAAACTCAGAGCCAGACCTCACCTGGGTCACATGGGCAAATCCTTCGTCTCAGCCACAGACATGACTTGATTGTTTCTGTAAATTCTTCTCTGGCCTCAGTGTTCCCATGTTGCTCTGAGGAGAAGCTGCTAAAAATGCCTTCCCATTCTTTCAACATCAATCTACCTCCCAAACCTTACACTGGTTTTGATAGGTTTGTTCCTTGCTTCTTCCCTTTTTGCCATTATCACAACAGCAGCACAAAGACCTTCTGCTGCATTAAAGTCAAGACAGCAAAGAGTGGCTGATTTTGTTTCCAGTTGCATTTTAACCCCAAAATTTTTAGCTGTTTTGCCTGTAAAGAAGTGCTGTGAGATAGTGCAACAGAATAAGCTACTGCTTACTCACCAGACAGTAAACAACTATTTGTTAAGTAGAAAATTATTGTTCAAGTTTTTTTCGTGCTGTGTCATCACCTAAACTACTCATCAGTTATTTCACTTACCTCCCCAACTCCAAGCTTTTGCTCTGCTCTAGCTATTCAGTCCTTGTCTGATGAGGCACTTCAGCTTCATACTCTATTTTATTCAGCTACAATTTACAGGATTTAAGCTGCTGAAATCTCCTTTCAATTGCTCTGTCTTAAGAGATGTATTACTCATAATTTTTGAGAATGATATACAAACAAAGCAGTCAGACCTTGAAATGAGAACTTATATAACTTAATCTTTTAGCTCCCTGCCTGTACACATGGCACAAAAGTCCCATCAACATGCAAGACATTATTTAGGTGAATGCTACTTGTGATTATATTTAGCATTAGATGCTTTATGATACTTAGGAAAGACTGACAACACTCCTGAACTACAAAAGGAAAGCAGCCTCCTTTCTAAAGCAATACAGTATTTCAAGTCTTTGTGTTATGTTACTTCAGACACTCATTACTGGCATAATAACCCAAGCATTAAGCTCTGAACCCAACTGTGAACACATTTTACTGTATCATTTACTTACCTAACTGCATGAATCGCAGACTTACTGCATGAGAGATTTTAAGTCATTGTTCCAGCCTCAACATGCACTGAAAGTCAGAAAAAAGGAAAGCAAAATGCTGAGATCTTTTGTGAAGAAGTGGTATATGCTCAGCTAAAATCTCATATCAACAAAGAAGTCTTGTTAGATCATTTATGGTCTCCAGTATGAGGGATTGTAATGGCTAATGTTACACAAAACTGAAGAGGCCTTTTGTAGAAATCTTAAGGTTGAAGTAAGCCAAGCTCAAGGTATTTTTCAGTATCATTTTTACTGAGGGCCTTCTGTTATACCCAGCTGACTAATATATTCAACTTGCCCAATATCAACTCACATCCTTTTAAAATTAAGTAAATAAGAGGTATCTGTAGGAGAAAGTAACTGGAAAGGTGTCAAATTCTACTAAAAATATGGAAAGCAATAAATGCAGTGAAACATCCTGGATTTAAGCATTCTCATTCATCTGCTTAATTAACAACACTATGCTGTCAGCTAAAGCATATACTAATATGTCCAAAGATTTCTGCACCAGTTTCTACAGTTAAGATTATACTATCCAAAAATCAACCTTTTTGTAAAAGCTTCCATTACAGTTAAGCTTAACAGATTCATTCTAGCAAGCTAGAAGATAGACCGTCTTCTGTGTTTTTAAATTCTTCACATCGTGTTTTTAAATTTTTCTGTTCAGGCTAGTCCTTAAAGTTTCAAAAGCACGCAACTTATTTCTGTGCTTTGAAAACCTCCATTTCCATATGGCTCATCTGGTATCTTTTTCTTAGCCAAACAAACAAGTTCCTGGAAAATTTGAGATTCCCTTATTTACAGTACAAACTGTGGTCATTTCCATATTGAGCTACATTTGCGTATGTTATTATAGAAATCCACCTGAGTTGAAAATATGCAACATATTGAGTTTAAGAGGTTACTTGAAGATATTTAAATAATGCTGTGTCCTCTGGTCTTTTGTAACAGAGGTAATGCTTTGTAAACTATAGCATGAGAAACTATCCAAGATAAACAGCAGCTACTCTTTTCAACTGAAGGAAAATACTTAAAAGTTAGGCAAAGAGTATACCAAACCTGCAATAATAGAAAAGGGAATAATCCTCTAAGAGATTAAAGTATCAAACAACTTCACAGTAGAAAAGTAAAACCGATGGTGAATGTCATATTTTAGTTGCCATGCATACAATAGTCCCAAAGCAGTGAGTTAAGATGTGACTACAGCAACTAATGTTGCTGGAAGTACAAGCAAGTACCTCCATTATCTCTTTTTTCTGCAGTATGAAGCAAAAGAGCTTTTTCTGAAACTGAGAATGTTTATGGGACCAGGATATAGGAAAGTATTACATATTGTATGAACATTTCAAAGTAGAAGTTATAAAAAATTCAGATGAAAGCTTGGGGTAGTTTTTTTCTTGTTGCTCACCTAAATGCCGTGTATTCTTTGTTACTTTTCCAGTAAACATAGCAGTAATTTGATCGATGGACTTGTGCTTACTAAATCCAGCTGATTCACATTATACCAGTTCCTACAAATAGTGAATGGCTTGAATTTCTCAGAAAGATAGATGTGGTCAGGAAGGCAGCTTTCTTTAAATCACATCTAGGGCTCAGATGTAGTAATATCAATTAAATCAGATGGATATTTATACTAAATAGCATGAACAGCAGGTTTTCGCCCTTATTTCCCACCTGCTCAGGAGAGATCAGGAGAAGAGCCACATCTTGATGCATCATCACACCAAACATGAGAGCATTTGTGCAACCCCTTCAGCTATCGGTACCTTTCAGTAGCACTCAGAACAACCCCACAGATCTCTGCTCCTACTGCGAGCACAGGAGGGATGGTCACTACCTTGAGAGAGCACACCTTCACTTCATGCTCAGATGAGGGTGGCACATCTCTGATTCCTTCCCTTCTCTCTCCATAATTAATAATAGCCAATACGACACAGGACATTCCAACAAATCCAGATCCAGGAGTGGTCAGTAAATTCTAAGTGCCCTTGGAGGGGCTTCGCAGTCAATAAAAGCAGTATCTGTTTGATAGGGAAAGAAGTTAGCAGGATGATATCTATCAGGGTGTCAGGAGAAAAAGCCTTGAATCACAGCTATCTCATTTATTATTAAAAAGGTTCTTATGTGGGTAACTGAGATTTTATATTTTCTGAGCAGGATCTCATATACTCCCACTCAATGCCTATTATTTCAAAGAGTAAAAATAACAAAACTACAGAACTGCTGAGCAGACAGCATCTTCTCATTAACATGGACATATCTTGGTTCCAGGAAGTCAAAAATGTAACAGATTTGAAAATTAAGTACTGTTGGTCAGACTCTGTCCTCAGGAAAGATAAGTCTTAATCAAAATAAATTCTAATGAATTAGATTATTATTAGTTCAGGGTTTAAGTGATCTATTTCAAGACTAGTCATGTTTCATTCTCAATTTTAGTGTTGCTTTCATTCATTATTTTCTATTGCACTTTGTGTGGGTTTTACAAGAACAAAGAAATTTAAAAGTCCTCTCAAAAGTGAGAACTCCATGAAATTATCCCCATTGTGTAGAAACCCTCAAACTTGGATTACCAATACCTGCCAGACTGTCAAAAAGACATAACATGCCCTGATGTTATGTGATATAAACTGTAATGAAATTGTTTGATTTTTTGGGAAATAAGTTTTTGTAACCATGCTCAACATCCAAGAATAACAAAAAAAAAATTGAAGTAAATTATATCCCTAGATACAAAATACTAAATTCCAAATAAGCAGAACTGCATTTAAATATTGCTTGTAACTAGCCTTTTGTGGGCATATTTCCAGTTGAAGCAGGGAGGAACTGTCAAACCACTAGATTATATTAGGTGGAAGTTAGCAATTTAAAAAAACCTATATATCCGTCAAGTTAATAAAATTCACTACCTCACTGGTGAGCAATTAGGGAAACTCCACAGGGGCATGTGACAAAGCAGTCTTAAATCGCACCAGGATGAAACCAGACCTTGCATCAGAATCAGGTTTTTAAAAGATTGCTTGGGCTCTCAAAGTTCATTTGGATATCATTTAGAGCAGCACATTTATTCTTATAAATTCACTTAAATAGAAATAATCAATTTCCATGTGTCATTCCATATCAGGGTTCTCTGATGGAGAAGGAAGTTCAGTTTATGCAAGTATTTTGACCTACTTTGTACTAATAAGCTTTAAGAGTTTTCAACTATCTAGTTTACACTCCTCATAATTTACTTGAGTTTTACTTGAATTTTATTATATGTTATTTCAATATACACTATTCCTGCTATAGAGAGAAACAATCAAACCAGATGTACTTATCCTCCGGTAGAAGTATATACTAAAGGTACCTGTCAACTTTTTGACCTGTCTGTTAAACTAATAGCCTGTACAGAGCCAAAAAAACACAGAAATTATATTGAGGAAGTCCAGAAGAAAATAAAACAATTTTAAAAACAACTGAAAGAAAGAAAAAAAATGTGCTTTATCTCTTCTATTCTTTTGCAGGGGAAAACAAAAAAAAAGATACCTAAGAAAAACTTGTACCTGCAAGTTTTAACCTGCTATTTAATTTAGTTTCAAGTTGGCCACTAACAATTTAGTACTTATTAAAAATGTTTTTAGAGGCCAAAATTTAGGTGACTCTACTAAAGAGCGAGAAGCACAATAAAGAATATCTCTGCTTTGTCTCACTGGCCTCTACAGGAAATATTTCATAATTCCTTCAGTCATCAATAATACTTGATGCCAACATAACAGCCTAGGCCACTACCTAAAAAGAAATCATCTTTGTCATCATGGAAATTTATTTGACATAAATCTGGAAATATAGTCATTTTCTTAACTTCATTGGGTTATTAGTTCCTAATACAACTCAAAGTACTGAACTGAGAAGTGAATGTACAAAGAGATCAATTAATAGATTCATGCTGATCTCCACAATCATTTTGCAAAAAAAATCCTAACCATCACCACCATAGATATAGCAGATTTGTTATACTAGGGGATAAGTAGCTTTATACATGTTTGAAGCAATTAATAGAATATTGTTTTCCAATAATCATACCTAAGGAACTATGCATTAACATCTGTGAAGAGACCCGGGTAACAAACATGATTTTTCTGGTATACTTGGAAGGTGTAAGCTCATCTAATTTTTATTTTCCATTATTGACATTTCTAATTCTGTCAATAACTGCATTAAGGATGTCTTTCAAACAGTTTACATTGCAACAGTCCAGGTACAGGAGAGCTGGTTTTCTCTTCACTTTTCACATTTCATTTCCATTGCACAGAATAAATATAGAAAGCATAGATCTTCTTAGTAGTCACTTAGATTACACCTAGCTATCCATAAATATGCTTTTCTACTTAATCATCCACAACCTCCACAGCCTATTGCATTAAATTAAGATCAAATTCTGCAGGACAGGACATAAAGTGTGTTTCTGTAAATGACAGGAAAGCAATGAATAATTTTTCCTCCCCATAAATAAAGGTCTTTGATTTTTTTTTCTGAATTCTTCCTCTTCTATGACCAGAACAGTTTTCTCTGCACTCTTTTAAATATATTTATCCTTATGTTGTCTGGTGGAAACCCCATAAAGAAACAGTCTGTCTGTATGATATAGCTCAAACTATGATACAGAACTTTAGGTGTTTGATTACTGAACAGATCTTAAAGTAGCTTCATAGAAAGATGCAACAGATAAAGCCCAGATTTTCTGGCTGCTGGCAATGTAGCAGAGGATCAAAGTACTCCATGTAATCATTCAAGGTAAGTATGATGCAGTCTGCCTTATGGGCACTAGAAGCTATGTAGCTACTCCAAGAAGCTTGTTATGCTGGGCTTTAGTAGCAACATAATTCATACACACATTTTCAACTCCTGTACAGCCTCAGAAGCTTTATTTGTATACAATGTTCTCACTTGCCTCAAGCAAGCACAGTCAGAAGCATGTGTTTCCACATTATTCCCTTGGACTTGCTGACAATTATGCTCTTGTCTGTACTTCTATTAAAAGTAACACTGCTATGTTAGTAAAATTGCCTGATGCATGTTGTCAAACCAATACTTGAAATTTGCACCTTACATCTAGCATCTGAAGAAATGCATACAACATAAAACAGCCATATGCAGCAAACTGACTCAAGGCAAATAAATTCTAAATGTTTTTCTTTAGTTTAAACAGAGCATGGGGACTCTTTTCTTCCTGAAAAAATGCAGAAACTTAGGTTAGAAAGACATGACACATGCCACAGCCAAGGGATCTGGCTTGACTTGTGACCTTAAATTCAATCTCTTAGCCTCTTCCTTGTTGAAAATTAACAGCAGAAAATGTTATTCACTATGTAAATCAACTATTCAGCATAATTTATTTAATAGAAATATTGTCACTACCAATGCATATTTCAGATTTGTCCTAAAGCCAAGAATATCTGTTTAGGAGTTGCAAATTTCTCAGAAAGTGATACAAAAATAATCAAGCAGTGAAGTTTTTTGGGGTTTAATCTAGTGGCTTCAGCACAATTCAGACATCCCTGAAAAGCTTATATGAGAATTTAGCACAAAGTTGCATCAATATTAGTTCTGAAATATTAAACAATACTATTACATAAAACAAAGCCCTTTCCTTTTATTTCAGGGCTACAAAAGAGCTTTTCTTTGTTTGACCTGGAGCCACAGACATATTTCATGCGTGATCAAAACTGATGCAGGAAAATAAGTGACTAAAACAGTCAAAGAAGAAAAATCCACAGCTTCTACCTCAATAGTTCCTGATTGCCTTTTTTTTTTACAAATTGCAAGGGATTTTAACTTGTACACTTTAAGCTTTGATCGAAGTTTTATACTTCAACTTCAAAACGAGAAAGGTACATGGGAGTTTGTACCAAGGTATTAACAGGTAAGGGATGGATGTTATGGCTGATCTTGCTTTTGAGGAACTTGTTTTTTTGGTTAAGTTAGGAGCACTGCAACACAAAGACAGTGCTGTCAGGAAACCAGAAATTCTGCACATGGCAAGGACTGTGGGTCAAACCCTGGCACAGGGATCTAATTCTGCTCATCCATCTACCTCCAAACAAAGTATGGTCAATCCTTCCTTGTCTAGACCCAAGAGGGACTCAATTTTCCAATTTTAATACACTGAATTCAGAGCAACTACTGAGCTCCCAAATAGACCATGATGCAGGCTTGATTAGTCTCACTCTGAGCCATTCAAGTTTCAAGCACTGGTTCATTTACTTGATACTGGGACTCTGACTGGGTTCTGAAGTGCCTTGTCACAGTAAGAAGTTTAGTTAAATTTTGAACTTGAAGTTTTTCCCAAATTCACATAGCCATAACAGGATGGTAAATGCAACTGAGCAGTAAAATTTACTAATAATAACTGAAAAAAAAATTGTTCTGTCACAAGAAGTGTTAAAATAAAGCTTCAGCTAGACTTTAAGTTTAAAATATTTTTCTAGAATACAAACCTATTTGAATTTCATGGAAACAAGCAAACAGACCCGCCCAATGTTTTAAATCATCATAATATAGCAATTTAATTCTTTCATCTCCACTTATCTTTCTTATATACGTAATGTCAATTACTGAACTTGTCAAGTTATTTCAATCAATTATTCACAGACACTTGCAAGAAATTTTGCTTAACTTGGTACATTACTTGGGTCAACAGGAAAAAAGTTTGAACAAGGGAACACCTTAGAGAAAAAAAAATTACTAAGCATCTCATACATAGGGATAGATTGTTCAACATAAGAAGAAAGGCAATGCATGTGATTGTTATAGTTATAATATAGTTATCATATAGCAGTTACCATATAGTTATCAGATAGCTGCCCTTCAGCTTGGCCTAAGACAGATACCATGATCTTGTTGAGTATACTCTAAGCTGCAAAAGAAATGTCACACATGATTTGCGGAAAAAAAACTCCACAACTTGTAAAAATTGTAAAACCGGTATGATTTATTACAGTGCCGGGCACATTCATTGTTCCCCCATTTGTTCATTTCTTATTCTGCTCTTGATTGTTCCCCCAAAAAACATGTGCGCCCCTGAGAATTCCTTAATCTCTTTTATCCCCTTACTTGTGCATATGCATAAGGTTTCACAACAGGTTCATGCATATTCATTTACTAGTTTCGTTTTACAATTAGTTCTTATCAGTCCTTGTGCAGAGAGCTCTCTGGTTGTCCTGCAGCCTGTCTCCTGGAGCCTCACTTTTGGTTTGCTTCTTGTTTCAAGGTCCAAGGGGGCCCCTCTTATCTCCCTTTAACTTGGAAGTTCACATTCCTTTTTTCTCTTGTTTGAGGGAATTTTGCGGGAGCACATGCTTTTTCCGAGGACAGGCTTTTTCTAGCACAGCAGATTTTAAGATAGCACACTTCACCTAGATCCAAAACAGATTTCTATGCCAAGTTAAATTTCTAACCCCCCGGTCTCATTCCCCCCCTTTCTGGAAAGTGAGTAAATTATTTTACTTAGTACAAAAGTATTGATTTCCACAAAAGCACAAGCAGTTTTTGAGTATACACAACCTTTACCAGTATATACAAGCAGTGGACCAGTATATACAAGAAGTTTCCTGATCATTGACTGGATGAATCTTGAAGGGGCAAATACTTTGTTCAGTGTCAAGACACACATCTTGAGCATTAATAGTATTGCTTTCACAAATGAATCTTAATTGTTCCCGGGTAACACAAGATTCTAAGTTTACTGTTTGCCATTTCTCATTCACCTTTTGTGCCTGTCTGAGGGATCTTCTCATGATTTAATCCTAATTTTCTAATGATTTAATCCTAGTGCAATGATGGAGTGGACAACATAAATAGTGGCATTACGTATAGTAAGCACAAAGGCAGTGGCCACATTAGAAGCAGGATCATAGGTAAAATTTACCATAGTCCACCAGGATTGAAACTTTCTTTCAAAATCAATAGCATTATCCCAGACAATCTTTAGAATCTCAGTTGGAAAATCACCTTCACCCCTTTCCTGTATGATCAAAGCTGCTGTTGCCTGCATCCATAATTGTGCTTGTATAAAACTGAAAGCTAGAAACAGGTTATCTTGAACCATACTAAACGCCTCTACTATTAACTTGTGGTCTTGGTCCCCGGCCTTTCCCATTTTGGTAACACTTCTGAAATCTGCAACTGTCTAGTTCCTAATGCCAATAGAGATGACTGTAGGGGCTGTTTTAGTTTTGCTAGAGTACTCGCTGCAGTGGCCAGCTTGTTCATTAATATTTCTGAATGAATTCCATTTAAAACTCCCAATCCTGTCCCTAATATACTAGTTAGATCCTTTCTTATTCTGCTCTTGAGGTGTACTTGTCTTTATAACCACGTTGTCCAGCCCTCAAAGGATGCCCTTAGGAAAGAGAAGCAGGCTGGTGGGATTTATGGGCCTATTTCATAAATGAGAGCCTGATAGCATCAAGAGCCCAAAGACAAGTCACCTCTACAGGCTGTATTAATGTAAAATTATACCAACAACCTGGTTTACTTGGGCTATCACAAACCTCCTGGTGCCTGTATACAGGGAAAGCTGAAACACTAATTTGATTTGGTCTCTCATGAGTGGTCCCATTGATCACCCAGCATCCTGCCCTGATTTCTTCTCCTCTGATCCCTTGAAGTGTCCACAGTTCCCATTTTTCGCACTCCTGCTTCTCATATACCTGATTCCCATGGATTACTGCAGTGGATAGGTTTAAATCTTTTATCTCAGAATGTTTTCCTGTGGATCCAGTATACTGAATAAAAGCCTGGGACCAAGACCATTTGGCATCATTTTGGATAGAGGTACTCTCTAATCTCTCTAATTCCAAGACTTCAATTGCAATTACACACAAAACAATTCTGCAAATGAAATTACTAACTATCCCCAGCTTCAATATACTCATTTTGCCCAAGTAAGTTTTAGTTTCAGTTTGTTGTCTCCTGATGTCACTTTCCAAGGGGCTTCTGGGACCTTCTTCACTCCAGAGTGGTGGATCCAGGCATTATGCTCCTTGATCTTAATTGCAGTAAAAGTGGTGAGAAGGACCTGGAATGGCCATTCCCACTGTGGTTCTAAGGTCTTTTCTGCAAGAGACTTAACATATATATAATCTCCAGGCTGTGTGTTATGCACTGGTCTATGTAGTCCCATGCCCCAAGTTCCAGACCCATGTTTTCTGAAGGTATTATGGCTGGAACTCTGAAGGATGGTATTATTTCTTGTAATAGGACCTTGGTTCCCTTCCGAGCTTTGACAGTCTTGGTGGGAAAGGCTTCTGGCCATCCTGAAAATGTATCTGTCAATACCAATAAATAGTGATACCCCCCTTTTCTTGGGAGTTCTGTAAAGTTAATTTGCTACTGCTGCCTAGGTCCATGGCCCCTCCCAGTCTGGCCAAGTTTTGGTTTGGGGATATTCTTAGGGCATCAATTCCCCAGTGGGTTTTCTGGTGTTCCTACCTCACTAATGACCACAACAAATGAGAAGGAATAACTAGTTTCTTGCTAATAGTAGCTCACGCCTCTTTGTCATATATCCTTTCTTGATCTTGCATTAACTTTCTGTCTCTCTTATTATGTTCTGGCTTAGCTTCAAGGGAATTTTGTCCATCTGGAATTAGGGCTCCTTCAGTGAGAATCTCACCTTTTGTTGCTTCTTTTGCGTCTCAGTCCGCCAGATCATTTCCTTCCTCCAGTTCTGAGCTCACTTTCTGGTATGCCTTGATATGCATAATAGCTACTTTCTCAGGTAGCTGGACAGCTTCTAATAGTTTTATTATTTCTTGTGCATATTTGATGCTTTTCTTTTGTGAATTTAACAGTCCTGTTTCTTTCTAAATTGCTCCATGTGCATGCACAACCCCAAATGCATACCTTGAGTTCGTATAAATGTTGATTTCCTTTTGCCAGTTCTTTGTGCAGAGGTGTTTGTTGGTAGCGGTCCAGACTCTGTTACCTCTCTGCAAGTGGTGGCAGCATACCCAGCATGTTTCTTTCCACTGAGGACATAACTGCTCCCATCGGTGAACCAGGTCTCTGCATTATCGAGGGGGTATCCTTCAAATCTGGATGACTGGAGTAGGTGGCCTTGATAGTTTCCAGGCAATCATGGATCACTGGTTCTCCTGTATTCCCACTGAGGAAGGAAGCTGGGTTCACAAGGTTAGTGACTACAGTCTCTACATCAGGAACTTCTGTGGGGAAAGCCAGTGTCTGCCTTTTACTTCCAGCACTGCAGACACTGTGTGGGACCCTGGCAGAGTCATCTTCTGGCCCAGGGTGAACTTCCATGCTTCTTTGCAGTCTCACCTTAGAGTCCTTTGCCGCACACTGGCCTCATAACCCAGGCAGATGACTATTTGCTGCACTACCTGAGCCTTTTTCTGAGGTACTCTATTCCCTTGTACACCCAAAAAGTTCAGGAGGCTTACTGTGCAGTCCACACATGCCTCCTGGGTTTGAGCAGCTGTCAGGAGGTTGTCTACATACTGCAGCAGCTCTCCTTCCTCTGATGGAGCTTTCAAGGACTACAGATCTCTCACAGGTTGTTCTTGAAATATTGCGGGGCTGCTTTTAAACCTTGGGGCAATACCGTCCACGTGAGCTGAGTCTTATGCCCACTCTTGGGATCTTCCAATTCTGATGCAAATTTTTTTTTTGTCTGGCTTCATGGAGAGGGAGGCAAAAGAAGGCATCCTTCAAATCTAAAATGGTAAACCAGGTTAGTTTAGGTGTCAAACATGTTAGCAAGGTGTATGAGTTTGCCACCACTGGGTGCAGATCCTCAATAATCTTGTTAAAAGCTCTCAGGTCCTGTACTACTCGATATGATCCATCAGGCTTTTTAACAGGTAAAATGGGAGTATTAAAATTAGATTGACACTCTCTCAATAGACCCAACTGAAAAAAGTTCTCAATTACTAGCCTAATCCCTTTTCTATCTTCCTTTCTCAAAGGGTACTGTCTGACCCTAACTAGTAGTTTTCCTTCCTTAAGCTTAACTTGCACAGGAGGTGCATTCTTTGCCCTCCCTGGTCCTCATTTCCAATTTTGGTAAATGTGATCTTTGCTTCTAGCTGCTCCCACAAGTCCCTACCCAACAGTTCCTTTAGAGAGTTGGGCATTTACAAAAACCTAGGAATCTTCACTTGTTTTCTAAGTTTATATTTTGATGGTTTGCAAAAATATACTTTTTCAGATTGGCCAGCTTCCCCCTCTACCATAACATAATCATCTGTTATGGGCATCAAGGCTTTATTTAACACTAAGTATGTTGCCCCCGTGTCTACTGAAATTCCATTTTCTTAGTTTCCATTTTNTGTAATGAGACTGATGCTGGAAAATAAACGGCTCAAGGCGCATTCTGAGTAGTCCCGTCCCGGACTGTATACAGCCCCCGGCCGGCGACAAGTAGCCTTTGTTTCCTTAGAATAAAACAAATGACAAAGTGCCTGTCTTGGTCTCCTCCACCTAAATGTCTGTCTGCACCACAGCTCTTCTGTTACACGAGTGATATAGGGGACAGACGAGAGACATATTGACTCCATGCTTCAGAAGGCATAAAAGGCATTTATTAATAGAAATCCACACTTCTTATAGAGAGCATAGTGAACCTAAGACCTGATTGGTCTTTAGGAAACTTCTCTTGCATTATTGGTCAAGCAAGGAACAGCTCCTTCTTGTAAACATCTTTCACAACACCAGGTGCAAGGGATAAGATAATAATTGTTTTAATTCTTTCTCTGAGCTTTCCCAGGCTGAGCCTGAGAGAAGCTACGTCTCTCTGTTACCAGAGACTGTGAGAATACCACACTCTTCACACTGAATACAGCTAAAACAAACCCGAGGTTCACAAGGGCAGCTCTTCGGACAAAAAAACTTCTACTAAACTCGGTGTCCTCTGATTTCTATTTACATCCATAGGATACATTAGTTACTTATTTCTCGCTCACTCCATCTGAATTTTGCTTTACAAAATCTCACGGTCTTTTCCCAGTTTTCTCTGGTTCAAAATCAGCTCTATTAAAGCATTGTTTTCACTGGCACAGAGCACACTCACTTTGCTGCCTTGCAGAATGCTGTAACTGTTACAGCAAAAACTCTGATATGCCCAAAAACACAAATACCACCCCCCCTCCCCCGTCCCTGTGTCTCAAATCCCGGCAATCAATCATAACAAGCCGTCTCTATTACAGCTCTAACAGAGCAAAACTTTGCAACTTTGCAAACTCCACAAGGAGAAGGGTCACAAAGACACCGTGTTCCAGCGTCCGACCCTTGTCTCCCAGGTCCCGCAGGCAAAGGATCGGTTAATAGCCGAACACAAAAAGTTGAGGAGAGACTGGTTATACTCAAACACCAGGTGTCACAGGGAATACCATTCCCCACTAGAAAGTCCACACACAAAAACTCACTGGGAAAGGGGATATCTCTTAAAGTGCTCACTTTTCTCAACACAACACACAGGATCAGCATCCACCCACATCAGCTTCCTCTCCTCTGGCATTCACACGTTCCAGACACAATCAAGACAACAGCACACAGTCAAATAGCAGCAATACACTGGAATTTGCCAAGTTTACCTCCAGAAGTGCTAGTGGGTCCTCCACAACATGACAAATTACCCCTTTAGCTGGCATCCAAACCCTACAGGGCTTGCATGCACACCTCTGGGCTCTCATTGCACACAGGGCGTGCCTCTGTGACTTATCAACTGCCCCTCGACACCGCGTACGTACAGCTTCCATAATTATAAGCATACCCTTTGTCTCTAATGCCAGCAGTCTTGCCTGCCACTGCGATGAGCAGACGGGGAGTGGAGGTCTCACCAGGAATATCCTGGTGGTGCCTAGGGGAGTCCACAGCCTGACCTGGTCTCACAGTGAACAGAGAAGTCCCTTCATGGTTGCCAAAATGATGCACGGACAGACAACTCTTTAACTAATTAAAGTTGAAAAGTGGTATGTTTTATTACAGCGCCAGGCACAAGTGGAATAGTTTCCAAAGGCTTGTGCACCCCCGAGAGTCCAGACCTCTATTTTGTCCCCTAACTTGTTGCATCTGCTTCAAGTTTTGCAATAGGTTCGTGTGTATTCATTTCATTACAATTAGTTCCTTGTGCAGAGAGCTCTCTGGTTGTCCACCGTCTCCTGCAGCCTCACTTTTGGTTTGCTTCTTAACCAAACCAAAGGTTTGCTTAAGGTCCAAGGGGGCCCCTCTTATCTCCCTTTAGCTTGGAAGTTCACATTCCTTTTCCCTTGTTTGAGGCAATTTTGAGAATACAGGCTTTTTGTGAGGACTGGCTGTTTTGAGCACAGCAGATTTCAACAGACTAAACAAGTTAAAACATCATGCTTCATCTATGCGAGCAAACTACAGACTAAATAATTGAAGAGAGCACACTTCACCTAAATCCAAAATGGATTTCTACCCTGAGTTAAATTTCTAATCCCCCCATTTCACACAGCCAGGTGACTTCTCACCTCAGTGCAGGCCAAAATGATCCACATCATTCACACTGATGAAAGTATAAACTCATCTCCCACCACTTTTACTGGAAATTGTACCAGCTCCATAGAAAACCTAATTCCATGTGTAACTAGCCTAATCTTTGAAAGTTTAACTCAGTCCTACCATATTTCAAGCTTATGACTTCTTTACCCCACAGGTGTAGGCCAAGAGTGGGTCATGGCTTTCATCTACCCAACAACATTTTACACTCATTTGAAGGTTTAAGTCCCTCAGTCTTTTCATTAGTCAAAACCCTGTTTTTTCAGTATGTCCTCCTAACCTCCTTCTCATTCTTGACCTCTAATCAGTCTTTTTGCTGCTATCTGGGCAGTAACTGGCCCTCTTGACTCAAAGTGTGGGACTCAGAATCGGTGGTGAAACTGGGCTCTTACAAGAGTATGGCAAAATGCATACCAGTGGGTGGGGTTCTTTTGTGCAAGATAGTGCATTTTTCTTTAGCACAGCCCAGTATAAAGTTTTCTTCTGTTGAAATTGTAAGATATTGTGTACTTGTGTTGTACGTGTATTATGGACCAATTTACATGCAAATAATGCCCTTTGGTGTTTAAAAACATTTCTTTCTCTTCCCAGATGGGAAGAATACAATAGCATTCTCTAACACTGCCTGTGTACTACCTATGGACAAAATTACAGCTAAGCAGAATAAACTAAATAGCTGAAGGTGAGTGGCTGGGTAACACTTCCAATTGAAAACTTGCTAATAAACCAAATTGTTCTGCAAAGAATCTGTTATCATTAATAGCCTGCCTCTGGTTTCACTTGGAGCCTGTGTGCATCTCTTCACTGCATACTGTTTTCCTGCTCATACAGGCCTTCCTCTGGCTTATTGGCAAACTCATTTTCTGAGGAATATTTTAGACCTCATGTGATCTTAATTTATACTAGCAAGCATCTGTGACATGCTCATCAGTATTCACCCTCTAAAACACCCTCTAAAAATACAACATTAAAATTAATTTGTGAAGGAGTTGATAATAGATGAGATTTTCTTACTTGACTTGTTCTGCTGTTCAATGCAACCTATAGAGGATGACTGCACAAAGCGTTTGTAGGAGGACCTTATTTCCAGGTTAAATGATTCTAACTCAGAGGAGGATTGTTCCAATAAGGTATGTCACTGACGCTATTGTAAAAAGCTCCAGAGTGACATCTTTGTAGGGGACATGGACAGCGAAGGCAAATGCACTCTCAGCAAGTTCACTGATGACACCGAGCTGTGTCCATCTGCTGGGGGGAAGGGAAGGGGTGCCATCCAGAGGGACCTGTACAGGCTGGGGAGGTGGGCCCATGCAAATGGGCCAAGTGCAAGGTCCCACACACAGTCTGGGCAGAGAAGTGATTGAGAGCAGCCATGCAGAGAAAGACTTGTGGGTGATAGTTGGTGAACAGCTCACTATGAGGTGGTAGTGAGTGCTTGCAGCTCAGAAAGCCAAAAAAATCCTGGGCTGCATCCAAAGGAGCATGGTCAGCAGGTCAAAGGAGGTGATTCTCCCCCTCTACTCTACTCTTGTGAGAAACCACCTGGAATACTGAGTCCGGTTCTGGTGTCTCCAACAGAGGAAGCACATGGAACTTGTTGAAGCAAGTGCACGGGAGGCCACAAGGTCAGTAAGAGGACTGAAGCAACTCTCCTACACCAGAATTGGACTCTATACCAGGCTAAGAAAGTCGGGGCTGTTCAGCCTGAAGAAGAGAAGGCTGTGTGGAGACCTCTCAACACCCAGTATCTGAAGGGGGCTCCAGGGAAGCCAGAGAGCAACTCTGCACCAGGAACTTCAGTGATGAGACAAGGAGTAATGGGTATAAATTGAAAGAGGGGAAATTAAGGTGAGATATTAGGAAGAAATTCTTTACTGTAAAGGTGGTAAGACACTATGTTCAAGACCTGGTTAGATAAGGCCTTGAACAACCTGCCTGTTGGGGTACACAAAACAGAGAGTACTTTGGACCTTATTAGCATAAGAGATTTGATAAACAAAATGCCTTGGCAAAAGCAAATGGAACTTTGAGAATTAAATCAAGATTGCAAGGAGATTCAATCAGACAGGTTTACTGAAAAAAGAAAATTTCATTAAACTCTGCAAGTAAGCGATGTTGTAATATGCATAAGTTTTTGTATGTGATTTTTACCTAATCATTGTAGTAAAACATTACTAGTCTTCCTAAAAACGGTATATAAGCATTGGTAGTCCACAATAAATTTGGATTCTGATCACCTATCAGTCTTCCCTGTCTCTCTTCATCGCCGATACCTGCCCTAGTGGGGGGTATGGACTAGATGCTCCTTAAGGTCCCCGTCAATCCCTTAACTATCTATAATTCTATGACTTAAGTAGAAAAAACACCCTTCAGCATTGACAATCTTGATCTCCTCTTTCCTTCCCTGTGACCAGTGTTCATCCTGTCTTGCACAATCAAGAATCTCCTCCCCTGTCATCCATCCTAAAGTGGCCATTCTAAAGTGCCACATCACCCCAAAGAACACAGTACACACAGCAGGTTTCTCTGAACATGTTGCCCAGATCTGTCCTGCCATATGAAAACATGTTTTAGGAGATGGCATTCCTCTTCTCTACTGAGAATGTTTTTAGCAAACACCCAACATGGAATTTTCAACTAGATTTGTCTTTACAAGCAACTAAGATAATGGATATTTTAGAAAAGGAACTTGAAAGGCTTATAGTGAACACCACAGCCTATATATTCTCTAAATAGCTATTTCAAAACCAGAATGCTCTGTCAGACACAGGAACACCTTGCCAAGACCACAGAGTAGACCCATGCCTGTGAGACAGGCCAGGTCCATCAGACTACTCCCTTTAATGAGTGAAGTAGAGCCTGGCGGCAGGACCACCTGTCCTGTCCTACTGATTGGAATCAGGGCTAGAGGCTGTACATCCATAATTCTTTCCTTCATCTTTAACAGCCTGGGTCATTAGAAAAGATCTGATTTCAGGCTGCTCAGTGAAAATCTTAGCAACTATTTATTTCACTTAACAAAACTATGTCTGGTCTCTTCTGTTCATGTTTTCTACTTCATACTGAATTTGCCCATTTTTTTAAATTGAGACATTACACCAAAGGGAAAATAGTCATCAACTCAATAAAAACCATGAACTCTAGCCTTTTGTGAGACCCTTGTTTGACTGTGCTTTGCTGTTATTAGTCTGGGAATTAATACTGTCACTTCCTTAAGTTATACAAGCATTATGAACATGAATAAAATTTAAGAACTAGTCCTTTGGCATTTTTGAGCAGTAGGTGAACTCTTTCAAGTAGTTAATTCCACAAAGCTCATGCTTTTGTTTGCTGGTCAGTTTACCTTGTGTAAGAATAGCTTATTCCTTTATAGTTTACGTTAATTCACAGCAGTCAGAAAAATTATTTCCTTTTTATTTTTCATTAATTTATTTTTTGTCCTCTAATCGTATAATTGCCTAAAGAGATTAAAAGAAAATTTTGTTTTTCAGAAAATAAAGTTTCAAGTCAAGCTGAACAGATAACTCATACTTTGCTCAAATCATAGAGCCTAAGGCTGGGAGAGTAAAAAATTTTTCCTTCAGCAATTAGCTGGCTGATTAGATTGAGAATTTAAGGAGCTAGCTATTCATATGTTCCACTGTGATGACTGCACAAACCCAGCTTTTACAGGTATTACCCATGCAGAAGTTAAGCAGAATTGGAAAAAAGTGAAGTACAAAAGTGCTCAGACTGTAACAGCCCAATTTACTTCACTAAGCATTCTCACAGGGGTTGTTTAGGGAAAGAGAACAAATTTGAATAACTGTTCTCTCAGGTTTCCATCTGAGTTTGCCTCTAATCACCCTAAGTTGTTTCTGATGGATTTTAGCAGTATAATTCAAACCTTTGACAGGATCTTCTTTGACACTATTTGTCTTTTAGAGCAGAACTGACACCAATAACAAAACTGACATTATGTGCTTTCTTACTTTTAATCAGATTCTGCTTCCTTTATAGCCTTATCTCCAGGATGATTTCAAGAGGTGGCAAGTGGCATCAGACCTATTTTGCATCAACATTAACATGTAACACTTCACCTCAAGCCAATGTGACCCCATAAATGTAATTCACTGTACCACCAACTTGTCCTGACTTTCAAACAGCAAACCCAGCAGTCATGTGGTCCAGGCTGAATATGACTGTAGGTCTTGAGTCTCAATTTCTGTTTTTAGCAAACACTTTAGAAGTACTTGAAAGGAATGGTTTCTGTGTTAAAATCAGAGAAACAGTAAAGAGGTAGAAACCAGCAAAACTAAAATATTACCATTTTTCTGTGAGACCTGTTTTGTCTCTTTGAGGTTTGCTTTACAGTTACAATTATCTTCCAGACATCCTTCATCCTTTAAAAAATGTCTTACTTTGATAAGCTCAACAATTTTTAGGTTATCAATAACAGTTCACACAGTATTTGAAGAACTATTTAGACTTCACAGCCAGGAGGCAGTAGCACAGAGGAGCCACAAGCCTTTGTAGTGCTCTTTTCTAAGTGGTCTCTCTTATGTCAGGTAAACCACTGGATGTTTTTTCGCCTATTTTTGCTTTTCAAGCACATAAAATTTGTCCTTATAATGTGAGGACACACTTGTTCAAGGAAAAGTGGCTAAACACAGAAACACCAACTGAAGAATATAAGTAATATTTCTGTGGTGAGCATAAATTGCTCTTCTTCCTCATTTGTTCCCCATCTTCAAAACTATCAGTTGCTGTATTGCTACAAGTTTGGAGGGAATTTATTTTTTCTTACACACATCTTCATGCTTAAAAAGTGCTACCTTTTGGGTAAGATGGCACATTAGCTGTACCCCAGTGAGCTTATTTTGCTATGTTGGGGTGACTTTTTTTAATCTTGCACTAATTCTAGTACTTACCAGTTGGCATCATTTTACAATCCAAAGTCCAGTTTAACTCCTTCATCAGCTTTATATGTGTATCAGCTGCTTACCCACTCTTTGCTTTTCTCTAGCTGCCACAGCGGCAAATGTCTGTCACTTAGTTTAATTTTCTTGGTAGCAGCATTTAAAAAATTGACTGGTTTTTTTCCTAGAGTTAAACACCTGCATATAAAGAGAACTACAAAATCTGCTCACTAATTTAACACCTCTTCCATAATACTAGCAGCTTGAATTTGAGTTTTTTCTTTACTTAGCAGGCTTGAAAAGTGACCCAACTTAAATGTATTTCCCTATATTACAAAAAAAAAAAAAAAACAAAACCCAAACCAACACTGCTCATGAAACACAACAGTCACTCCTGCTCTCTAAAGGTAACGTCAAGAGGCACCATAAGTTCCAGCCCTTCCTTGAATCTCTTTGGTATAGTAAGATGTCTAAAGTAAGGAGAGAGCCCCAAGTGGGGCAAAGCTCTTAGGTGTGATTACTGCCATATGCTTTTCAGAATTAAGCTGCAGGCAACAGAAGACAACTTTGCAGCTAGCAGGTCCTCCTTCCCATTACTCAAAGACACAATGTTGATATAGTTAAATGTTTTCTAATTAAGATGAAGAAAACATAAAAAGCCAATACATCAAACAAGTTAATGTAGTCAACTGCAACAATTACTTTAATCAAGTCTTGAAATGTTGCATCTGAGATGAACTCTTTTCAAACAATAAAGCTTTGGCTGTGTTAGAAGCACCTATTCATCATTTAATGAACACTCAGACTACAACCATTAAATTAAGTGTGTGTTTTGAATTACCCTCACTGTAATTTACAGGTCAGGTCAACGAGCAATAACGTTGTTACTACAAAAGAAAAAATCTGCAACTTCAGGCTTTATATTTAATTGTAAAGCTTCAGTTCCACGTTAACAGAATAGTCAATGTGATTTCATAACACAAATTCATCTGTTCTCTGAAGATACTAGTTGTGCTTTTCTCTTTCCATAAATCATATCAAGGAACATTTTTTTCTCCTGAAAATACAGATAGCGAGATAGCAAGTTCAACTTAACCATACTTTATTCATTTTACGGAAACCCCCCACAGTATAAAATTAGGAAATACCAGTTCCTGCACACTATTCTGAGACCCATTCTTAGAGAAAAGACATCAGCAAGAGTCTATGAACATTGCACAGGCCTATTCTTCACAACTGAACTCCTATGGGGGAGGCAAGAACGAAGTGAGCCAAAGAAAATACAACATGCTTTCAGAGACATATTCAATACTGCTAAACTATTTTAAGATCTGAACATTGCATTAAAAAAACCCCAACCAAACAAATAAATGCTTTAATTGTAAATTTTATGCATAAACTAGTAATAATATCAAAACATTTCTTGACTCTTGCTTTAAAACTATTTTAACAATGCCATCAAAAGGAAACACAAAGATTATTATACATCCTTCGAAAGAGTTTTCATTATAGAATTATAAGCGCATATGATAAACTAGACCAGCATGGGAAACTTCAGAGGAACAGAAAAGGCAAAAATGCATTCTTTTTCTAAATGCTAGTGCTTAAGTCTTAAAGCGTGCTGATAGGTAGCAATTAGTAGCTGCACACCAATGGCTTTGTATATAGAAACAATTTACTAGGACTATTAACATGGTAACAAAGAGGTCAGACTAATCATACAGGATATATCTATGCATATTTTTAATAACTAACAATTTTCCTAATGAGTTTTAATCAGACAGGCATTCCAGGTAAGAACTATTTCTACAATTGTGTCAAACTGTTTTACACCTACAATATACATATAATAGGTTGCAATTTTGGATAGTCAATTAAATTTCTTTAACAGCCAAAGAAAAAATATAGGTGTTTCTAAGGAATTGATTATTTCATCCTAAGGTAGGTGTGCCTGTCAGACAAATCAGACAAATCCCATTTTTCAGCTGTTTTTTCCTACTAGTGACTATAAAGGGATTATAGCTAGCTGCCTCAGTGGCATGACGCTCATTCTTGAGGATTAACTTCACTTTAGCAGCAATTCTTCCATAATCACACAAACTGTTGAAGTGGCAAGCCATGTCAGAAAAGCAGCTAATTACACTTAGAGTTACTTGGTCTTACTATTATGGTCATGCACTTTGAATCATAGAATCATTTAGGCTAGGAAAAAACCCCTTAAGTCCAACTGTAAACCTAATGTTACCAATTCCACCACCAAATCACATGCCTAAATGCCACATCTACACATCTTATAATTACTTCCAGGGCTAATGATTCAGCCACAGCAGCCTGCTCCAAGGCTTGACAACCATTTCTGTGAAGAAATTTTTCCTGTTATCCAATCTAAGCATCCCCTGGTACTACTTGAAAAATAATTCTGAAAATAATAGTTCAAGTTCCATGCATTGAAAGCAAGCACTTCCAGTTTAAGAAGAAATGCCAAAGACTAATAATTCGGAATATCAAATATTGAGAGAAGGCCTTAGTGTTACCCTCAAGAAGCACTGTAGCATACTTAAGCTCAAGCAGCCCATATTTTATTGGAACAGTGAAAACTCCCATAGTCTTTAGGGAAATGGAGAATGGTTTAAAAGATTTAAAGAAATACACCCCAATCAAAGACATGCACACCTCTTGCCTTCCACCCAAAACCTCCATATGCTATTCAATTAGTGCAGCCCTCAACTGAAGCTAGGCTTCAGTCTTGTTTCGGGTCTTGTTTTGATGGAGAGTTCACTCAGATATCAGATCCAGACAAAAAGTTGTTTTAGAATGCTCCTTGTCTGGAGCCCCAGGCTCTCTGCAAATACAGAAAGGTGATGCTGAAGAAAATAAACACTCCATCACGAAAGAATATAACCTAGTAAACCTCCCCCTCTTCCAAGACACCTCTAATCTCATTAAATTACATGAAGATGTCTCACCTGGTGTTCCACTACTGATATAGTGTCATTCCTAATGACTGAAGTCTAATGGCAAAAGTCTTGCAAGAGAGCTGACAACTAGCAAAAAGTTCTGGTTCAAGTGCCCATGTTGCAGCTGGCAACAGCAATTCCAGTTCTGGCTGCTGTCTTTACTGCTCAGTCATACAAGGCAGCTGCTCTGCTCAGCCACTAGCAGCACAGCTCTTGAAAGGTGATCCTTTTCGTCTTAACCATTTTATTAGGATAGTTCTATCACGTCAGTAAATAGTTAAAGGAAACATTTTACAATCATCTTCACAGTAATTCCTACAGTTAATGCTGTTTTGGCATTTTAATTGTAGCCATCAGTCTTCAAATGCACAAAATAGTAGAAATTTATCTTTAGCACACAATGATTTGGCCAAGTAGCAGCACTTGGGTTTTTGTCTTTCAATCCAGTTATTTTATATCTGCCCACATTTAACTTTTCAAAAGCAATTGAGAGGTAACTGAAAAGAAAAAAGATAGTTTTATCACACAGCACTTTGTTTTTCCATTTTAGATCTGTTAAACCTTTTTTTTTTTTTTCAATAGGCATATAGGAAGGTCAGAGAGCTCAAGGAACCTCAAAAAGCTTTTCAACTATCAGAGAGGAAAATTTCCACCAGCTTTTACTTGCAAAAGCTCATGAGGTAAAATAGAACTGACAAGACTAATATAACAAAAAAAAAAAAAAAAGCCTGTTGAGAACAGCAACTGATAGTATCAATGTTTAATTCTATGTATAAATGCAGTTCCATGGCTCCAGTAGACTGTAATTTTTTTGACATTTATCACAGAAAAAGTGAGCATCTACAGTTGCTAAATGATAGATAAAAAACCCTGTTCTTTGTTACTTTTACATAAAGATTGAATCCCTGTTGTATACAGTATGCGCAAAGATATGGGTGCAACACTAAACATCTTTTATTTCTCATCCATCATAGATGAGTACAAGGGCAGCATTCATGATGATTTGAAAAGCCCCATGTAAACCAGATGTTTAACTTCTGATGAACTATGGAGGAGGTCAGACATCTGCATCTAAGCACAGTCATTTCTATACCAACACACGTCTTCAATTGGCTTTTTTTTTTCCATTTTAACAAAAACTCAACCCTAGCATTATCGTATCAGTGTATATTTTTAAGCACATATTGCACATGAAGGTTCTACATGTAACAAATAACAACAAACTATTTACGTTTTCCATCAGAAGGCACACTTCTGTTTCCAGCAGAGGGAGGATTGTTCCTCCCTTCCCTTCCTTTCTTCCCTCCTATTATGGCTGCTTATGCCAGAAACCTGTTGAGGGGAAAAAGTCTTATTTGTGGCCAAACCTGTAGGCTTTTTTTTCCTCAGTACAATAATACTAATCAGTAAAAACACCTTAAGAGCACTTTTCAGAACTAAATTAAACAGGAAACTATCCAAGACACTATTTGAGGATTGGAGGAATACTAGACAAAAAAAAAAACAGGAGTAATTTATCTGTCAGATTTTGTGAAGAGGTCAGACTAACAGAATAAAATGTAATTTAAGCAATTTTTTCTTGCCTTTCCATTGGCTTTGTGTAAGTTAACAGTATACTTGTAGTGCAAGGGTAGGGGAGAGAGCATAATGTGCCCTGAAAGAGCAAAGAGAAGAAAACTTGAACTTTGCCTTTCCATGGGTTCTATCATCACCCTTGCTTTTCACTGGATTTTCCTCAAAATTTTCCATTCTGCTCCCAGGCACATGATGTAATTTTTGGGGCTTCCCTTTGGGGTTATCCTGTGCAGGGCCAAGAGTTGATAACTTGAATATGCTGAGTTGGAAGGGTCCCACAAGGATCATCGAGTCTGATTCCTGGCCCTGCACAACACCATCCCCAAGAGTCAACCCCCGTGTCTAAGACCATTGTCCAAAGGCTTCTTGAGCTCTGTCAGGCTTGGTTCTGTGACCACTGCCCTGGGGAACTTGTTCCAGTGCTCAAACACCCTCTGGGGGAAGAACATTTTTCAAATATCCAGTCTAAACCTCCCCTGAAGATGTTCTATCATTCTCTTCCATCACAAATAAACTGAATAAAGAGTGGTGCACTACTTCTAGTACTTAAGTATTAGAAATAGTTCTCATTTCCAAGTTTTTAATTTTTTTCATGCTGTGCAAAAATAGTGCAAAATACTAGCAAATTTTTCACCTAAGATACCAAAAGTTTAAGACTGAAAACAAAGTATTTTCAAATATTTTTCAGTAATCTCAAGAGACTTGGCAAGTCTGCCTGTTTCTGCATTTAACCTAAAGTTAAAGTAATAGTGGGGATATGGGAATAGAAAGAAGTCATCCCTTTGAAATAGTAGACAAAATGCTACAAAATGGCATTAGTCTTTTTTTGACTGACCGATTTTTTTTGAGTTTAGATGTCTAATAAATAACCGTAAGTAAATCCTGTTACTCCCTTGAGGCTTCTAGTTGTTCTTTCCTCAGTCATTAGTTTATTGAGCACAAGGAATTAAATCTATACTGCAACACTCACATACTACTGGTATTTTACTCAGCAGGTCTCTCCCTGCTGAGCTGCTATACTGCTGATTATCTGCTAACTGACTCTAGCACTGTACAGAGGCAGTAAGACATCACCAAAACCTACCACCTACACTACTTTCCCATAATGAGGACAACTAATAATGTATTGCTTATATCCCAATCTGTAAGTGTTCATCTGCATGTCATAGCTTTTGCTTCAAAGAGGTGCCAAAAACTCCACCTTGTCATTATGCCTTCTGGGAAACCGCATCAATAGCTCTACACTGAGCTGCATCACTCTGTACCTTGTAAAACTTACAGCATACACAGAGCAGGGGTTTTTTTTATAATTTCTTCTTGAAGTGCTCTGCACAAACGTGTTTTAATGACCAGAAGGAGTAGGTTTGGTTTTCATGAAGAATTAGTAACCTATATGGACATGGGTTAAGTGACAAGCAGCTGTGTTTCTAAATACTAACCACTGTCAGCCAAAGCGGTGGGACACTGACACAACATTCAGGTATTTCCTTTTCACCTTATTTTTAGTAAATGGCACTTGCCTTCCACTGAGCCACTCACCATCCTTCTACTCCATCACACACAGAGCACCCCAGGCAGTCAGTAAGGTTGTGCCAGTGATCAGCTTCAGAACACACAGCACGACCTTCACAGGGCCTGTTAGGCAACATTCCAATTTCCCTATCATGGTAATGAGAATTGTTACCTAAAATCTGATATTTTTGTCATGTTGTCTTCTCCCTATTCTTCATTTCCAAGCTGCCAAACAACAATGGGTTACAAGATTGTTTGTTTTCATAACAGGTCAGGTGGCATGTTTTTAACTGTGGTCAAGAGCCATTGCTTTATAGGGTCAAAAGGATCATGATGTGACAGAAGAATTTAGTTCAAGTTTGTGAAATAACTACCGACCTCTCCTGTGTCTTAGAGCCTTGGTAATTTGTTTGGTAACTTCAATGATATTACAGGAAGCAATGAAACCTTTTGGTTAGAAATCTTCAAGATTTCAAGAGGACAAATATGTGCCTAAACATTTCATTCCTTAATTAATTCCCCTGGGCTTCAGCTCTTGTGTGTCTTTGAGTGGCAAATTTAAAAAAGACATTTCATCCATACTCATGTTTTCTACAGCACTTCTTTTTTAAAAACTCAGTTTGTCTCACGTAAATCTACCTATTATGCTTACACAGTTGCCTCCATAGTGTTATTGCCAGTTCAGTATTTGAACCAACATCATTTCTAGTTAAAAGGCTAGAGGAAAACTGAATAATGTATTGCCTTAATTACAAAATATGGTTTGGTAAGAACAAGACAGGTCAGCTCAGTTACATTAAGAATTTGGCACACTCACCTCATTCCTTTCCTTAATCCTGTTCCTGCAGGGTACACACATGTGGAGTTGCAGTGACAAACCTGTCATTGTTCTGTTTGACAAATGGGTTAGCCTACATCAGACTTAAGGGTCCAATATGCTCTTACTTTACACACAGCTTATTATCTAAGAAAATACATTTTCATTACCAGTTTCTAAGGCTTCATTAAAAGGTTTGACCTTTTCCCACTAGTCTCCTTATTAAAGCTGTAACAAGCAGCTTTAAAAATTGGCAATAATATTGATTCTTAATGTGGCAATTGAAGTACTAATCTGCATATTCCTCCCCCCAAAGCTGAGTACTTGCTCAATCCCGCTCAAAATACCTAACCCTGCAATCCCTCTCCTTTATATTCTGTATTTGAATGATTTTACAACTGTTGTTTCTTAGCTTTGCTCATTTCTATTCCTCTCATCTCTTACATTTTAAAGTTTCTTCATATTTTACTATCCTCTTCCAAAATTTCTCATGTGTGTTGACTTGTCTGCTTTCCAGACTCTAACAGAAACTTAACTAATGTATATCTCCCAGGTGTTTGCTACCTCACCAGAAAATAATCTCACAGAAGGGAGGCAAATCTATGGAAAAAGTAGTATAGCTCATGGAAATACACATGGCAAAAGATCCCTCAACAGGCAGTAGAATGACAGGTATTTTTGGACTAGGTCATTAAACATCAGAAACATCCTGATTAAAAGGTTCTGATATTCAGGGAGTTTAGGAACACGCCAGCCACAAAAAGTACCTTTGAGTCCTCTTACTTGTACTCAAGAACCACAAAGCTGTGAAGGACTTAACAACAGAGGCTGAGAAAGGACTTCCTTCTCTACACAGAGAAGGGGTCATCTAAAATAAAAGCTTATTTTGGGCTCTGTAAAGGCACATCAATTCTGTAGCTGGCCCACAAGGATATTCTTCCCCCAAATATAGGAGCGTAGCCTTCCATGCTTGATCAGCTAAAGCTTTGCTTTCATTTTTCTTTGGTTTTATTGACTGTTAAATGCCACAATGTCACATTGCAAGGGCAATTCCCTGCTGAGTTCCTACTGCTGAGGCAGAAGAGCTTTTGGTTTGCTCACATGAAGCTCTGCTGAGCAAACAATTTCTAAAATTCTATTTCCCGATGCTCTTCTCACACAGCCATCAGGTAAACACAAAATGAGGTATGACAAAGCCAGGGAAGGTGCTGATTTAAGTTTTTAAAACATTAAAATGAGGTCTGTGTTTTGGGTTCAACTCATCTGCTGCAAACTTCACCTTGGCAGAGGACATTGCACTGTCTCAGATCACCAAGCAAGATTAAATCCTTCTGCTATGTGGTCATTCAGATTCATATTTCTGATTTAGATGCTGCCTACAGTGATTCACACAACTGAGAGATCACATTGACTCAAGAGTGCAAGTAACACTGCAGAAGTTCACTGTTAAGGTTCTCATCTAGCTGCAGTCTTCACACAAGCCACTCTTACAGAGATACCACTGAAAAACACTTTGACTGTCTGAATTTTCCAGATCTACTGCTGATTTAAAAATAAAAAATTTCCACAGTAATTCATTCTGTACCCTAGGACACTGCTTAATGCACCACAGCCACACTCTGTGGCCACTGCTCTCTCATTTTTTCAGTCTATCTTATGCAGCCAACTGGTTCCTGAGGATACCATCAGTCCAGATCAATTTGAATTTCACCTTCCTTTTACCGGCAGGTGTTTAAACACATCCTGCTTTGAATACCTGAAGACACAGTTCATTTCATGCTTAACAGAACAGATAAGATTGTGGATTTACAGGATACATGCAAGTACAGAGGACTATTCCAGCCAATGCTTTTAGTTACAGCTCCAATTGCATTCAGGTTCCTTCCCCCTCTCCCCCTTTCTCCCCACAAAAAGGGCTGCAGATAGAAATTATGCTAACTGGGCATGCTCACGTGCAGCCTGTGCTGTGTGATACTTTTACACGATTTAAACAATATTAATAGGACTGGTCCCAAACTATTCTCTTGCTTTTTGCTGCTCTTTGATGCAGCATGTGAAGATAAATATTTCAGCACACCTTAAGGCATATGACTGTTAACCTCCCTAAGTTTCTATGAACCACATAGAAACTGATTTGCCGCAAGTTACAAAATCACTTTAATGACATAATATGCACCCTATATGCTAAAAATTTTGGGAATAAAAAGTAAGTTGATAGTAGAGGTCTCCACCACCAAATAATTCAATTTTTTTCTATGTGTAGCATGATATGCAATAGCATAATAGAGAAATATGTCTCAGCATAATATAGAATTTAGTGGTGTACACACAGTCTTGGTCAAAAGAAAGCACAGGACAGAATATTCCCCTCCAAGTTAAATCTTTCTTTTCTTGATTACAAGGATCTCCACTGGAGCTTACAACTTCAAATCATACCTTTAAAATAGATAAACATTGTTATTTTTACTTTCCCTTTTAACTTTCTTCTCTATCCAAAGCCTACTATTCACTAGACTTAGGAATACTGATTAGATCGTTGCTATATTTCTTTTAAACACTTTCCATTAAAGGCATTTTTTAGGCAGTTGAGTATCAATATGGCAATACCTTTTTCCAGGTTCCCACAGCCTGAAACACAGCATTTGGCTTCTGTCTCTATGGGTGCTCAAGCTATGTGAATGTTAACAGCTTACAGAATCCTGGTAGATTGAATGAACTGTCTAATGAACTAATGGATTGAACTTTCTTTGTCATCACTTCTTTAATGGCCCTGTAACATATTGGGACCTTGCTGATGGTGTCTAAGTAACTGTCTAACCACAGCAAGATAACCACCACTTCATCTTCCAGCTTTACCTCTCTACAAGGCTTGCAGCTTGAGTGGTTGTTGAATCCATGCTGTATTTAGCACAGGTATTGAAACATGGTGATATCCCCTAACAAGACAGACAGCTTTCAGGAAGCATCTTTTGAAATGAGATAATGACTTATTCAGGTAGCTAACAAAAAAAACTTTGCATCAAGTATGCCTCTCAGTACTACAGCAATTTATCAAATTCTAAGATTGCGTGTCCCATTCTGACTGTTCCTAGACAGCTCTTCTTCCTCTAAGTTCAGTGTGCATTTAGGAAGATACAATCTGCTTCACTAGTAACAGAGTGACATGTGTTCCTCCTCCATATATTTTTCCTCAAAAGAAAATAAAAGATTCATATCTGATTATTATACACTGAATAGAACTATAGAGAGGCTTTTCTAGCTTTTCAAAAGTATCTCAGTCATTCAAGTTTCATTCCCTTCAGTCCTAACAAAAGATAAATACGCTTCTAAGAGAAGGTCAAAAATCACAAATAAAAGTATTTCAAATAACTTCAAGTGCTTCATAATTCCCCACTTGCTTATTGCAGCTGGTAGCACCACAGAAGACTACATCCCTTATTTTGTAGGATTTGTAGGTACTTCTCTACTAAATACCCAAAATTAATGCCAGAAAAACAAGCTAATTGTATAAAAAAGCTTTGACTTCTCACAGATCCTACTTGTCTCCTAACAGCTCGAGAGCTAGCAAGGTCAGCATTATTTTTTGTAAGTGTAATTCACCCATGCTATAAATCACAATATATTCTAAGACATTTACAAGGCTATTTAGTGCTGTTCCTTTTAAATTACTGATGTTTCAAGTACTGCATAAGGCTATTTTTCTTGTTTATTTTTAATTTTGCTGTCACAGAGGTAACCCAAAGTCAACTTAATGAGTGCATAAAGTAATTTCACTGCCATAAACTGAAATTCATTTGCATATCTTCAAGCTCCCCCATTTTATCTTCATCTAGTATTCACCATTATGTAATATACCTTCTCAAGATCTTCATTACCACTTAACTGTACAAACTTTCTTCATTAGGCTTGAAATATGAGCCAAGCCTCTTAGTCTTCAAGTTATACATGTGATAGATAGGCTGCTTAGTCCTACTCTTTTTCTGTTCTGATAAATTTGAAAAGCTTGGGTTCCTTTTTACACCTTAGATTAGCCTTCACTCATAATTTCTTGCAGCATGTATATTTTTCCTAGAAGGCTTAACTGACTAAATTGTTTCCATCCCCTTTCTCATTTCTAACGCCATCATTTATCAGAAGGGGTCTGTGCATTTCAGCAGAAAATTTAGGCATTCTCTGCTGGATAAATCAAGAGCTTACTAACAATCATAGCAACCCCAAACTGTGTCAGAGATATGTCTATATTTTAGATTCCATTTCACCAGTGGTACAGAGTCACCCCATATTTAACTTTGAAGGCTCTGTCATTTTTCTATAGTTACTTGTACAACTGAATTGTGGAACTGGTAAAGGTTAGAGAGACAGAACCTGCTCCAAAATTTTGATTAGCAAAACAAAAGCAGTGACTTTTTCTCCTAAGCAATTGATTATTTTAACGTCACTTTACCTCTTGTATGTAGGAATACCGAATGTTTCAAATAATTGCTAAACATGACACAAATGCTATTTTATTGGCAGGAGGTATCTCTTGAGCTGCCCAGTTCTACAGAGCCTTTGGTAACTCACCACAGAATTTCTCACCAGCAATTAGCAATGTGTGTGGAAAACACCTTGCACTGATGCAGCTAATCTTCAGTAACACACACTGAAGGCCAGCTTCTTTCTAATTTTTATGGTCAGGTCTTCATTTCTTCTTACACTTCACTTAATCTTTAACAAAGAGCTTTTAAGTCAGACAAGGCAATTCTATCTGCAGGTATGACTATGCAGATGCATATGACAGGTGCAAATCTCCTCTCAGCAATGTCAAGTACAATATGTCAATGTTACAGAGCAAAGCCTAGACTAAATTTCTTTCTCCTGTGCTATACTGCCAGTGTTTTAACAGAGGCACATCTCCTGCTTTCAGGAAAAGGTGGCAGACAGCTTATATCTTTAACTTCTTCTACACAAATCAAGAAAGGGAAAAATTCATATACAAGTCATTGTCTTTCAACATAATTTTGCTGCTTAAATTCTAGACAAATGGGGTAACCAAGTCTTGTTTAGCACTTTCTTTGGAGGAAGGACCCAATCCATGCCAAACACTATCAGGTATAAAAAGACTAACTCATGCTAATCTGAATCTCCAAATGGGATATCCAGTTAAAGTGAAGTAGCCAGCTCAAGTGACTAACACACATGGGAGCTAGTAGTCCTCTGGATACTGGTTGGGATCATGCCCCAAAACACATGACCACTTGTCGCCATCGGAGTTAGCTGCTAATAAGGTCCAGGGTAAGGAAGCAAGAGAGGCTTTTGCAAGGTATCCACAGATGTTTAATTCAGCTGCATGGTCAGATGTTCAGAGTCCAAAAAGCCCCTCCTCATGGGGAGAGACGAGGGTTTTCTATGGAGAGGCTGGGGCTGACCCAAGGCATTGGGGCAGTCTAAAGGTGAGGGGCCAGTGGGGGTAAAGGGGGGGAGTGGCCGAGTGGAACAGGGGAGGGAACACAAGGGGTTAAACAGAACTGTGTATTTTATGAAGGAAGCTTCTTTTGTCTCCCTAACCTAGGGAATGCCTCTCAGGGTCTCCACAACCACTGATGTCAAAAACCTTTTCTCCAGGAAGAAATCTTGCTTATATTTACAAGATAACTATGTGTGTCTGTTGGATTAGCAATTCCATGTTCTCTGCTGCTCTTCTTTCAGAAATTTGCTTTGTATAGCAGATTGAATTTATTGTCTTTAAACTTTCACACAGTTTTAGATTTTGCTATTTGCGGTATTTGGGATCCAGGAATTTTAGGCCAGAATTTAAATATTTTGGACTTGCCTGATGCGTTTCAGACTTATCTAATATATTGGCTTATCTTTCTACAGCTTCTCTTTCATCTTCCCATCCCAAACATGACTGTCTTTGACCTTGTTGGTACACCTGCTATTTCCATGCCACAGATTTTGCCTAATTACTGACTGCTAGAAGTAGTACGCAACTGAAATTATAGAAATTATATTTTCACACTTGCCATTTTGTCTTGCATCCATTTCTTTAATAATCATTAAAAAAATATATAGCATGATGTACACTGAACAGAATTAATAATGCATTTACAGCCTTAAGCACAGACCCTACTTCATCCACCAATATTTTTTCAAGTCCATGTACAGCCCTATGGATATTGGATGCTTTCAGCCTCCAGCACTATACATTTTTAGCAAAGAAATGGAAATTATTTGAGAAAGAGTCCATACCTAGTTTTTGGTCTTGTATTTTACAAAGTGCTACTGAAGCAGAAGAGACACAACCTGTAATTCCAGAGCTGTCAACTCCAGTCAACAAGCAAGATGATGGCATGTTGATCTGTTTGAGGGTTTTTTGTAGCTAAGACTTGTGAATCATAAAGCATTTAGCTGACCTCAGTTTGTATTCTGCAATGCAGCTCTGTTGCTGATGAGAAACTACCTGAAATATTTCACAATAAAATAGAAATACCTAGTTGCATTGTGCTGTTTATGCCTAGTATCAGTGAGAGAGCAAACACTTCAAGCTCCTAAGACTTGAAAGACATTTTATGAGTAATAATCCCTCCTATACTATGTAAAAATCAAGTGGCTGAATTTTGAACACAAATGCCTTTTGGTTCCAATATATTGTACAGGTTTTTAACTTCTCTGATCTGTCCAAATTCCCTAGTTTCAGTTACCTAGCTATTAGCTGCACACCATTTTGTCACCCCAGCCCACTATGTTTCTAAAAAATGGTCTCCTTTACAATTTAACAGAGTAAACAATCTAAACCAACACATTATGTAGTTTATAGGGAAGAAGATACAGAAAATTATGTTAAGCACACCACCTACTAATACTAATAATCCTGTTTTATGTCCAGAATGATACATCATGAATAGACTTTTAACCACATTTGACTCTTTCTCAAATTCATCTTTGCTTATACATCTTCATCAGGCTCTTTTTCAAGTTTACATAGTTCTCATTATCATTCAACCACAGTTTTAACACCTGTATTCTGTATGATCAGACAGAATGAAAACAGCAAATTCCAGCTTTTTGATGATGTTACATTAAGTATTTATTACTAGCATTACTTATGGCTTTCATTAAATGAAAAAATTACTTTAGTTACATTACCATGATTATGACAGAATATCATAAAATGGCAGATTATAATTAAAATTATGAAGAAACAATTGTATACCATAAAAGATACTAAGCCAACTATGTCAGAGAGAAAAATTACAAGAACCTGGTTTGTGAAACTACTTTCCCTGAACAATATTTTGCTCTATAGATTCCCATCTATCTTTTTAAATTTTTTGTAGGTTTTTTGTTGTACTTGGTATTAAAATTATGAAAAAAGCAAAACAGAAGCTTTCAGAGTTGGGTTTTTTTCCCTCTTTCCCTGAAGTATATTTAAATACATTTTTAAAGACTAAAATAGCCTAAAACTTTATGCAGGGCTATTGCCAGTATATTTTGTTCATTAATGATTGTCATTTCCTTAGGTCTTCCTTTAGGACTAGTGTGCCTATACGTCACAGAACACTTATCACCAGGGGTTCAAGCTGGAAAAAATTCAAAATAAAACTTGCTTATTCCTAGCATGTCAGATATGCATGTTTCTCAAAGTGTGTTTTCACAAGAGGTTTAAATTTGCAAATCAGTTTCTTTTGTTCTCTAACAAAAGATTAATCTGCACTTCCTCAAGTGCAGATTTTTGAGTAGTGTTAAACTCTAGCAACATCAGTAGGGTGATGGTCCTATGATATTTTGATAATTCAAAGCAGCAATACAGTCTCGCACCAGCTGAAGCTGTACATTAATTTCCTTCAATTCCACCCAAGCAGAGCCAAAAGCTTTTTGCTGTACGATCTCTTGAATGAGCACGTTCCAAATCAGCACATAATTTTAGTTTCTTAGAAATCTGCTGCTTACACAGTTTGACTCTGCATTTGCAGTCATCTGAACAGTCAAACTAAAGGTAGCCAAAAAAGCAAGTACAACCAGGTTCTGGAAATATAAATTTGGTTGCATTAGCTTTCCAGTGAGCTGCTGGAAGCTGGCTAAGTGACCTTTATTTGCAATGACACAGGGTGAAGGTAATTCCATTTGTATTATGGCTGGATTTTTTTTTAAGATGAATATGAAGACTTGGATTGTGATGGCTGTTAACAACTGAATACTGATTATCCCTAATGCTCCTTAGCTGTACCCTTTTTGTTGAGAAATGCCACAAGTCCTGAAATAGGTCTGACTGCCTTTCTGCTTATTTTTAATATCCAGATGGATGGTATAGAGGGAACACAGATCTTGCTGATTTTTTTTAAAGTATTTCAAGAAATGAGACTAATCATAGTGTGAGCCATATGCCATAGCTATTTTGTACCTCTGGGTGTTGAGCACGCAATTAAGAAGTTTGGAAAAATGCCGGTTTATAGACCCTTCTTTGTGATACAGGACTCTGAAATCTCATTGTTTATGCTCTAATACTCTTACTAGTAAGTTCCATTTTTCCCAGTTCATCATCCCAACATTACAGTAACACATGCATAATTTTATTCCCTTAACTGCTTACTACTGTAGGCATGGATAAAAACAGTTTGTCCTGGTCTGACAAAACAAGGGAAAATAATTACTTTCAAACATAAGATTAAGATGGAGGTTTTTGTTACTGGCTTTCCTGGGTTTGGTTTGGTTTGAGGGTTTTTTGTTTGTTTTGTTTTGTTTTAAACTAGGTAAGACTCAATGGTATATTAGATCTTTTACTTTCCTAATGCATGTACTTCCTGAACTAAAACAAATTCAGTGAGAGTTCTGGAAATTTTCACTAAACTATTCGAGTTTTCCTCTATTTCTCAGCATTTAAATTTTGGCCTGCCTTTTCAGGGTGTAGATTATTAGGTGGAACTACAGTTTATCATAATAATCTTCTGAAAAATAAGCCAATAACAAAAAAAGGAAGCTTTAGGTGAGCACTATAATATGTCTGAGAGACCAATGACTACCTTTTTATTCATCAGGCACAGGAAGGATGACTACCTCGTTGTGAATGCCACAAACACCTCTATATATGAGTTATCATAGTGGTTCATTTCCTTCAATATAAATATGTATGTTGGGCTATGCTCGTCTTTGGTTTAGCTCAGCTGAGGCACAAAGGAAAATTAAAAATATACCTTGATCTCAGAGATATTCACAAAACGTTCCAATTGGCTTTTCTACAGCAGGAGAGCAATTCTTTCATTTGCCTCACCTAGGGAGATGTGTCTCTCTGGGGACCCAATCATTTTCTTAATTAGGTGAACAGACAGCAGCCTTAAAACATTTCCCAATTACATCAGCAAAGATTTGGTTGTCAAAGAGTGAGACTAAAGAGAAACATTAAAACAAAATAGGTCTGATTAAAGGCCTCCTTCATAACACTCTGTTGATGATGTGGCACAAGTATTGAACAACACAAGGTAATTCCTGAAGCAAAAATAGCACATCCAAGTTATCACTACATATTAAATTTCTTCATTAAAGTAGAGGTAATCAAGTCTGGTTTCTATTACTGCTTATAAACCAAGGGTCATATAAATAACAATCACTTTTGAAGGCTGTCAAACATCTTTATGGTAAATTTCTACCCTCAAATGTCATCAGTTATGGGGTTCCTCCCTCCCTTTCTAACCAGTTGTTCCAAAGCGACTCTGCTTTACCCTTTATTCATTGCAGCTCCTCCGCTCTTCTATCCACAGAAGCTCCCCTTTTTCACCTCTTTACTCCTTCGCTTATTCCCAGGAGATATTTCCCAAATTTTTGTACCTCACATACTCAAAGCATTCAAAGCTGGCATATAAAGCCAGGTATTTTTTTTCTGTCATTTTTCTAATTATGGTCTGACTTCCTAGAATGTTTCTACTTGAATTACACTATAGGAAAGAATTGAGCAGCACTAAATTAGGATAGCTGACCAATGGTACTGAAATACCAAAGGTATTTTCCTCTCAGAGCAAGTGGCAGTATTGGAAAAAAAAAAGATAAGTAGAAAAATATTTTAGCAATTACTCTTGATATCTACCGTGGCCATTTTCCTTCTAGTAATTCAACAACAAGAAATATATCTACATGTCACACATTTAAAGTGGGTTTAGATTTAACTGAGAGCGCCAATTCTTCACCATGTGGAACTCAGGAAGTTTTTTGCAATGTAACAGTAACACAGGTTGGCATTTAAAAATCAACGTCACCTTAAAACTATTGAACTTTTTTATTCAATTCTCAATGTGTGGCTTTGCCTCTAGGTAATTTTATCCAATGAACCCAGGTGTAGAACAGGCACCTTCAGCTTCTACATGGAGTACCAATGTAAAGGACATTGCCTATAAACTGAACCATTAAATCAGTTTTGAAGGCTAAGCAAGCAAATATTATAGTTATTTATTTGCTCTGCTTATTGTAGTGTATTTCCAGTCATAGTATCAAGGTATTTCCCACATCTTGACAATGGCAAATCAGTGCTGCTTTGTTACATTTGCCTGTCAGTCATCAGCAATACAATGCCAGGTTTCAAAAGCTAAGGTTTTGGATGCCCTTTAAGGCTTAAAGTGTTTCTGAGGTCTTAAAGCCTATCTAGGCATCACAGTTACTCCTGTTTTTTATTTCTGTGTGCTGTTGGCTTCAGCTAGGCCACATTTGTTCCGCTGTGAAGCGCAGTGCACAATGACAGCAAGGACTAACGCCCAGTACGTGAAAGCTGTAGGAATGCAGGACTGGTATCCAGCCTGCCTTGCTGCTGGTGCCAGGGAGCATCACCCCTCCCCTGCCACCCTCCCTAAGCTGTAGCCCCCAGTTTGCAGTGCAGGACTCTTGCCATTCAGAGCCACATGGCTCCTGATATTTGCAAATTGCCATTTGTTTAAAAAAAAAAACAAAGCTGTGGGCAGTCCTTCAAGACACCTGTGTTGAAAGAGAGCTACGTGAGTAGCAGTTCTTTCTCACTCCATGGGCTACGAATCAGCCCATGTTTCCTAGTGGGTACCAGCACCTTCAGCACAATCATTAAGGCAGGAAACCACATGGAAGGAAGTGTCTCATCACTTGTTTCACAGAAAACTGGTTTCCTTCTGGTATTTTCCCCAGGCTTGCCCCTGCTAATGTCTTTAAGACAGTAGGACTGACAACGTGCAGTGGGATTTTTTTTGGCATTTATTAACTTAAAATAAAGTGCAAAAGCCCAAAAAAATTATTTAAGAAGAATATTATTTATACCCTGCTTTAATTCAAGTTTTTGACAAGCCTTGGAAAGGCACTATCAGCTACTTCAGTAGATAAACACTCTGAGAATGGAGACAAGATAAATTACCAGCTATCTTATCTAAGGTCCTAAAGAAGAAGGGACTAATAAAAATGTAAGGCACACAAGAAAATATTGGCAGCCAAAGGACTGAGCTATTTCCTAGTCAATTATCCATCTTAAAACATGACTGAAGCATTTGCAATGACAGATTACAATTCAGTAACCAGGTATTTTGTATCAATTTGTACAGATTAGCTCATCTCAGAGGTGTGGTACAGCAATGGGCAGGGCTTCATACCAGAACTGCAACTTGCAAAGTCAAGAATTAGACTGTGCACTTTTAAAGCCATTGGCCAGATGCATAAGTCTAAAATAGCAAAAAACATTCAGTAGCAGTAGCTTGACAGGAGCTCTCTAAAGGTGTAAAGCCACAGAAATGGAATGACAGGTTCAGTTGATTATATTTAATTTAGAAGGGGCTACATACAGAATTTTGCCTTATTGAAAATCAGTGAGCTTTTATGGTAGGTTTGTTTCTAAAGGAGATAAGGTGACCCTTTCAAGACTGTTAAGACCAGTTCAGATACCAGTAGCAGTTCCTTTTCACTCTATTTCTAGTACTTTCCAATTTCTGAGACTATAATATCCTGCATTTTTAAAGCAATCATCTGTAGTCTTCCAATCTTCTATTGAGATACTGGACCAATTTTCAAGTTTCATTTGATTGTAGCCTTATTTCTTGTATTAGAAACCCACACCCATCCTGCACATTTCACCAAGGATTTTCAAGGCTATTATACCTTTTCTGTTATCTCATTCCTGCATAGAGAAACTTTTTCTTGTACAGGAGCCTTTCCACATTTTGTGTCATTCATGTTAGTGATTCATCCTGTGATTACTTTTAAATGAGCTAAATTTCCACGGCAAGCAAAGTGCAGCACTTGGGTGTTATATAAGCATCATTTCTCTTTTCCTGACTATGCAACAGATAGATCCATAGTAGGCAGGGCAGTTTGAACACCATGTAGAATCTGAGAATAGGAGGAAGTGGTACTGAATATTTTTCCACTGACTACACTGTTAAAAATATACACACAGAGCACTGTCCATTCAGAAATTAAAAACTGAGGGTTTTTATTTGGTCGGGGGGTTTATCTTATACCACCATCAGAGACCAGCAATGAGCCTCATTAGTAACTTTCTGCTGCTATGCCACTCACCTTTTCCCTTTAGAGGAGCTCTTTCCTGAGATTCTCAAATAATTTTCAGCAGGTTTGGTTTCCCTGCAGAAGGACACATTCCACAAGATTTAAGGGCTAAAGTGACTTCAAATAATTTAAAACAATTAGGCCAGCTTTTACTGTACTTGACATCTGACAGCTCTAAAGATTTACATCTTTAAATAAAGGGAAATTGAATATTTACATCCTCTCCTTAAAGAAGGAGCAATTGTGTAGAATAGGAGGTTGAAAAAAGGAGTCAGCAAAATGGATGACACCATGCGATATGGTTCCACAACCCTGTAAATTATTTTGGGAATAAATCAATATTGTATACCAGTGCAAAAACAAAACAAAACAAAACAAAACCAAAAAAACCCCAACCAAAAAGAAACCAACTGTCTCCAGTAACAGTGTGGGTTAGAAATACTTCGCTCTCTTTAACCTCTATCAGGCTGAATGATTCAGAGCCAAGGTAGCTTCAAGCTGGACTGCTGGTTGTTTGACATTCATTTTACAGCAACAATAAACCCCCAGTCAAAACCTCTGTCTTCAAGTTGTATTTCACACATCCTGATGATATTACTGCTGAAGATATCCTTCAATTAATTATTCTCAAGTCCTCAAATTTCAGGTCTGTTTCAGATTTTCACTATGACACATTTCAGCAAATACTTACTGTGAATTCTTTCTTTGACTCTACCTATACTTTTTACACATTTCCAAAACCACTAAGGAGCATTTAACAGAGTATTTCATGCCTTGCCACAACTAAAAAGCCTTTACCGGTGTCAATTGAAATTTGTAAGGCTCAAGCAAAACAAAAATCAAACTAATAAATTACTCATTTCTACTAGTGAGGGTTCCTAGCACTTACTGACTAGCACAAGGCCTCCTAAAAGCAGAAAGGCAGCACTCTCAAAAGCTAGTCAATGTGAGATGTTACAGTTCAACTGCAGCATGGCATAGCCATGCAGGAACTGCCTAATTCTCACTCTCTAGCCACACTTCAAGAGCAAATAAGCTAATAATAAATTCTCATATAAAAATTCCCCACACAGGATTTTTTCCATTCATTTCCTTTGCAACTGCATCAATTTCATTATCTGTCAAAGCAAGCCATAATATCTATACAGACAAAAGCATTTAAGCAATGACTGTTAAGATGCATAAAATCTGACAACAATCCTTTTTACCCCCCTTCAGAAAACTGTATGAAGTATTAGTTTCTAACTGAGAAAAATCCAAAAACAAAACAGTCTCCCCACACTGCAATTACACTTAGATGTACAGCACCATCTGCCCATTTCAAAATAGAAAACATCAGTTGTTTCATTATTTGTCACTTACGGGATTAAAAACTTTGCAGTTATTCCTAAATTGTGATAACAATTTACATAATTTAAGAGACTTGAAAAGAAGAGAAGCTTTCCTGGTTAAGTCTTATGGTTCCTTATGTTGCTACAAATTCTTTCCTGTACTGTGTTAAATATTTCTCAGAAAACCAAAATCAATCATAGAGTTTCTTGTCCAAAAGTCACTGAAGGAGATAGTCTATTTGGTTTCAAAGACAGTAAGGAAGTACGCAAACGTCCAGGTACCTACAAGCCAAAATTCAAGTTCTAATTTTTTGTTCAAAAAATGGCAACATGCTTGATTAGCCAGTTTACTTTTTTGAGCAATTTGTTCAGCGATTTGGTTGTAGCCATTCTGGCTCTTGACAAAAGGATAATTTGCGCCCCTTACTTTACAGAGTAAAATGTTGCAGTTGACTTTATCCATCAGATTCTTTCTTTGTGAAGATTCTATTTCTTAAACTCCTTTTAAGAATGTAATGCAGGTAACTACTGAAGTAGTTCACATATGAGCAATAACAACAGTGGTTAAGTAGCAATTGCATTTTCATTCCACTGTGAGCTAAACAGCATGCTTAAGTTTTCTGCATCTATGGATATGAGCACAGAGCTGCTTTACTGACATAATCCATAAATGTAACACATGAAAAAGACATCATAAATGAAAGGAAGGCACCACATATTCCCCAACTAACCTCAAATGAAATGTTATTAGTATTCAGCAAAACACTGAAAAGTTGTGATTTGTGAAGACAGCAAATTGAAAGGCAAGGTGCCATAGCTGTGTTCTATAACACTTCACACAAGTTCATTAAATTCAAGTTCAAGCAAATCAAACCAATTTGAAAAAAATTCAACTATGTCCCCATCTACAAATCAAAAGAAAAGATAGTTATATTTATGCCACTATCAGGATTTGCTAATTTCAGCAAGTGATAGAAGAAACAGATATTTTTTAATCGAATTGCTATATTGGGACAAAACTTCTATATTGTCTGTGCATCCACTTTCTTTTTGTTGAAAAAGCAAATTCGAGCAGGTGAAATGAATCTCCAAGGGAAATGATGGAATATAAAGTGTGTTTACATCACATCAAGCACATGGTGGATTTTGTCTCGTTTCAGTCTTCTAACAATAGGAAATGCCTATAAACCTCCAAGAAAACACTATGTCAACTTAAAGTACAGTAGAAATGCAAGTATACATGATTAAAAGTATGATCTAACCACTTCAAAGCAGGGAGAACAATGCTTAAGTGGTCAGTTTCTAACCTAAGGTCAACTAAGAAAATTCTGGTTCAAAAGCATTGGTTAAATGGTTAAATGACTCAGCATAGTTAAATGGTTAAATTACACAGCAGAGACTCCGCCTACTGAACTATGTTTAACTCCCTTGCAAGAAGGAATGGAAAGGAGGAAGACAGAAGGTTGGGAAACAGTACACAGCTCTACAGACAGCACGACAAGCCCATGTGCTGGCAGCCAGGGTGGTTGGGTCAGAGCTACCAGAAGGAAGGTGTGTAGTTACATACTCCAGCAAGACCTGCCTCAAGCTCAGGCCAGAGCAACCAAGACAGCTGTACAAGGTGACAAGACAGTATCCCAGAGACTTTGAAAGCTTCCCTGCCCTTTTAACTAAGCAGCTTCTTGGACACAGACCTGTCAAGGACAGCAGGTAGCTGGAAGTGCAACACTGCCATCCAAAGCATTACACATACAAGCCACTAGATTCTCTTGCCTGTGGATTCTCAAATGATACACACTCCAGTTGGACTGCCATCTCTAGAAAAGTAAGTGAGTCTTACCATCTGGTTGGTAGTGATCCCACCTATAAAATTACCACTTGGGTTTGAGAGCTATGTAGGGAATGCAAGCGTGGACATTACACGAAATCAATTCCATACTGATGGTGAGGGTTTTTTCCCTAATAGTTTAAACTTTATTTGATATATTATGGCAAAGGTGCCAGGCAGCTACACAAGAGACCTTTGAATCTTGTTCAACAGTGTATATTTCCTTCTAATACAAGCTTCCTCCATGCCTTTGTTCTCTAAACCCCTGCCTAACTAGCATGACTGAACATGGAGTGAAGTTGCCAAAGGTTCACAAGAGGCACTTGTGTCTCTCCAGGCTGTTGGGAGGCTGCATATATCAATTGCTACATGTTCTTCTCACTGAAGTGAATGGTCATTTTCTGAATTCCACCAGCAGCACCTTAGCTAAGCCTAAAAAGTAGTCCTGTATAGCTTTCCATATAAAGGTGCTACTTTGTGTTTAGCTAAAGTTTCTCAAGAAGCCCAAGAAAACCCCAACCCTGGGTAAGCATGATGACTTCTGCACAAATGCTAATGTCTCTAAAATCTGACTGTAAAACCAAAACACAGATATGGTCTTGTCAATCACACAGCTGGGAGCACTTAAGACATCAAGAATAGAATAAAATTCTCTTTTCAGTATTAGCAGTTCCTCCAAAAGAAGGTATTAGTTTAAATGTAGGCTGCCTAAGTTGGCAGAGCTGAAATGATTTTTATCAGATGTTGATTAATAATCTGTAATTTGGTTAATGTAGTTTTGCTTAGTAATAGTTTATCCTCAGTTCTTAAAAAATGCAAACCCTTATGGCCATTCCAAAAGTACCAAATTATGTAACATAGTTTAAAGCCTCTCCTATTTTCCTGTTTTCTCTAAAGTATTTTTTACATCTAGTGTTACAAAACATTAACAATCTTTTGTATAATGCAAACTAAGAACTTGGAACAGACAACTAGGAAATTCAAAGACTCAATATTCAGAAATTATGTCTGACATATTGCAAGAAATAGGGTAAGACTTTGTACCAGCTCACCATCCTAGAATGTGGTTAAATAGCAGGCTCCAGTGAGCCAGTACAACCAGTGCTTCTCTGTGTTTGCAAACTAATCTTTTATGCAAATTGAAGTAGCACACAGGGAATATAGAATTCTGCTGATTCCAACATAGAAAACCTAAAATGTAATAGGCAAATTTTCAAATAGGCAAATTTTCAATAGGCAAATTTGCTGTTAAATAACAGTCCTCAGAGGTGTTTTCCTCAGACTTCCTCAGTTTTTGTTTCTGTCTCATGCCAAGGGTTGTCTATAGACAGTCAGAAATCCAGCAGTGCTTGTAGAAGCAGGGTGTCCAGATCACATTACTTCATCTTCACCCCAACTTCTACATAAACTTTCTTAAACAAGACAAGGAAGTTGTTTTTTTTTAAATCGCTGATCAGTTTTACTTCTAATGCAAGGCTACCAAAAGCATCAAGAATTACAAATAATGCAAAAAATATTAAATACTAGCCAATGCCTCCATGCTGTTTAATTCACAGTAAAGAGCATTTGAACACTTTTCCAGTGAAAACGTTCAGAAAATAATTGAATTATTACTAAGAATTTAAGAGCTGTAAGCAGCTGGAGAAAAAAATGTGAATCCAATTAATTTCCAAGTTTAAAGACAATGCATTTGAAATCTGAATTCTTGCCCAACTCAACCCCCATCACTCAATGATATTTCCTAGAGACTGGCAGGAAGAAAGAAATTCAATTATACAGAGCAAAAGAAGGATCTTAATTTATTTTTCTATGATACCAAAATATATGTCATAATCTATTACATACAATTATATAAACTATTATAGAGCTATATATAATAAGACCTGTTTTTCATGTTTGTTTAAAGCCTGCTATGTGGTCTACTGTGCTCTGCAACTGAGTAGCTAGGCTGTCAATAAGAGATGCAACCCTGAAAGTCCAAACTTCAGGTCATTCATTAACAGTGCAACTTTTACCTCTATTTTGTGACAGCAAACTTAGCAGTGCAACTGAGTTCCTTCAGGTTACATCTCTACACTCAATCTACTGAGTTAGGCCAAGCTGTCACACTAATTAGTTTCAATAAACAGAAAGTGAAAAAGAGAAACACGGCTATTCAGTATTACGATAGAATAGTAAGACTATTAATAGTGTTAAAATACTGTTGAAGAAATCCCGTACAGTTTCACACACTTTTTCATATAAATTTATGCATTTGGTAATTTTGCCAGTTCAGAAAGACAGATTTCATCTCCCTCCCCCCTCCCCCAAGGAAATACTTGAAGATTGAAATGGCAGCTCATCAAATGTATTAATAATAAGGTGAACTCCATGTACCAAGATGGTGACATGACATTGAGAGAAAATTTGTGTCAAGTGTCAGGCCTTATGGCTCATACCTGAAGTCTACAAGTTTGGGAACCAACAATATAGCAACTATTATCATCTCCAGATTATTTTTTATGTTCAGACAATCCTATTAGTTACTTCCTCTGAAAAGCACTGAGTTTGCAGCCTGATCAAAGATTTTTCTTTTCTCCAGAACAGCATCAAGCCAATTCTTCTCATAAGGGAAAGAACCCCCAAAACCATAAAACAAATAAAACAAACATCCCCTCAAGTATACAAGTCCATTTCCTTTCATTCACCATGAAGACCAGCTTCACTAACTCAGCTCAAAAAAAAAACATTAGTCTTTTATTCTGAAACTGGGGAAACCATGGTAGATTTGATGTTTTTGAATAAGAGAAGCAAACAAGTTTTCATAACAAAATAACAAATAGGATTTTTTTTTTGGAGAGTCATCATTTATTGACTGTTTCTTAATCAATTCCACAACTAATCAGGGTAACTACAACTTCCATTTTCCATCTTTCATGAACCTATTTGAAATGGCAACATAGACTAACAAATGAACATATGACACTCGGGGTTTTAGATTTGCATCAATGTTTTATTTTCAAATACTCTTTTCTTCTATAGAATGTTTTGAGTTTGTTTTTTTTTAAGAACCTTTGCAGAGAATGTTTGCTGTTAAATTTATGTTCTATAGACTCAATTCTACAAAATCATGAAGGAAGTCATGAGCTGGGAAGCAAAAGAGTGTAGTTTGCATANGATATTTAATTAGTGCACAGAGTTTTGAGTCCATATCAAAGGTTTCTATTATTCCTTCCAGATGCAGATCTCTAATTAGATCATTCTGCTCAGTCACCAAAGTAATATTAGACAGGAGCAGAAACTTCAGTTCTTGGAAGGATACTGTCTTGTTTGCAGTGTCACACAGGACAGGTTTCCATGTCACCTCAGACTAGAATATTAACCCAGCACAAATTTCATGATGCTCATCAAGTTCCACAGAAACAAAGGTGTCAAGTTTGATTTCCTAACTGTGATTAAACTACCTGGTTTCTGGGGAAACACATTCACTTACTGGCAGATTAATTTCTTTCTTCACTTCTTGATTCAAGTTGAACACATACTTTTCTCATCCTCATTATAACACCCATGGGCTTGCCATGGAGCAAGCCCACTGGCATGCTGATAGGCTGAAACATAAGTGCACCCTCATCATACACAAACTACCTGAAATTTACTGAGCCACACATTAATTTAAGCTTGTGCCTTCTTCATACCAAGTCAAGAACACGGTGATCCGGGAGAGGACAGCTGCAACCACAAGCCCAGGAGCAGCACTGAGCCTCTCATTGCATGACGTTCCCATCACACACACAGTCACTTCCCCTCCCAGCAATCAACAACCTGACATTTAGCCCATTCTCAGAGTGCATTGGTACTGACATACTCATCCTGCCCCATCTACTCTGGCCTGAAAAAGCATTGTTTTCTGTCCTTCCTCTTTAAGGGCTTATATCTAGCTGTCATTTTGTCTTGGGTAATCCACATGAGGAATCATAATGTTCCTCAACATCCAGGGCTAGTGATCCTGGTACAAACCCACCTCAATTACAGTGCATTTTTTTCTTAATAAAAAGAAACAAGGTTTACATGAAAATCAAATTATTTACCCTTTAGTAGATGTCAATGGCAGTAATAAAAGTTACCTACTTTCTCTATTTTTGTATCTATCTGTAAGATTTTTCATACCAATTTCAAATTCTGCCTTGAAAAATTAACCATACAGTTAAGTTAGAAAGGTTTCTTTTCAGTTTAACTGTACAGAGTTATGTTTTCCTCTTTCCCTTAAGAATTTTATATAGATCAGCTGCACAAGCTCTGAATCTCTGTAAATATCACATTTGCTTATTCTTCAGGATTTGAACTGCCAGTGCTGTTTCAATGATCAAAAAGAATTATCTGCAATTCCTCATAAATACACATTATAAGCAACGCATTTTGTTACCCAAGGTACTCCAGTACTTATAACCAACAATTTTTATGCAGAAACCTTTTTTGTAAATAAGGAAGACCTGTCACACCAATTTATTTTAGAACTTATAACTTCATAGAATTGCAAGTTCTGTGCCAAACATTTGCCTTTAACTATGTTTGAATTTTAAAAACAAAACCAAGCTCTCTTTTATTGCTCTCTGCAATCCACATTTATCTTTCAGTTCTAATTTGGTAAGAGACCCACTCAAAAATATATACAGCATTTTTCAACTCTTCAGCCTAGGGTGATTATTCATCAGCTAGCTCAGGACTAACACTCAGTATGTACAAGGGTCAGAAAAGTATATTGCAAACAGAATGGCATCTACTTCCTACTTATGCAAGTCCCCCATGCAATAAAAACCAACCAACGACACACAAATTTCAGGACAATTGAATACTTCGGCCTTATTTTCGTCTTCTATTCCTTAGCATTGCTTTCTGCCAAGATTTGGCAGCTGGCATAAAAGGTGGCAACACCTGTTTAAATCATGCAGATGAAAGAATCTGTTTTGTCCCTTGGGGATTTTGTATCTCTGTATTGTGACCCCAAAGCCACTTGAGCATAAATTATACGATTCATTTCAAGGAACAGGTGTGACCCTGTAGCCTTCTCCCTTCAGGGACTGCAGTGGACACAACAAGCACAAAAGCTTGACAAAGCTTTAAGATTTACTTGGAGGTCCCTTGAAGTTCTAAAATAGGATTTTGGATAGCTAACATATGCATGCCTACTTTCTGAAGGCATAGTGAGATTCATGATTGACTATACTCTTGCAATATGTGAGATGTTAATGCAAATTAGTATTTCCTATAAACCACAGCCTAAAATTGTGAAGAGTGTTTAGCTCCTGCTATTATTTTGTGAATATCTCACTTAAAGCAGCAAAATATACTTCTTGGACAGTCTTCTCTTGCTTGTAAGCAGAATCCAAATTTTTCAATTTGTCTGCAACACTTGTTACCAAAAAGTCAAGTTTTAAAAGGTAGACCTGTAATATTAATGAAGCAAATAAAATACAAAGAAATATCTAAGTCAGTGCAATAATAAGTCTGATACTGAGGTTTTATTTTAAAAAGGTCTAATTGAGCCACTCAAAATTGGCAGAGGAAAGAGAATCAGAATGAAATCCAGAAGTCAGTCACTTAAAAGTATTTAAAGCAGCAGTCTAGAATATGCTTTAAAAGGCAGCTCCAAGCAGTTTAAAAACAATTAGCAATTTATTTCTGGAATAGGGCATATAGAAGCATCCAAAATACATGTGAGCCACACGCTTTTTGATGGTCCAAAATACAGTCAGTTTTTCTTTCAGGAAGGCTCCTAAGGAAATCTGTACTTGTCTTTCTAACAACATTCTGAATGGCCTTGCTGTGTCTGAAATACATGTACCTTCAGAAGGTGAAATATACATATAATAAGCGTATCTAAGCCAGTCTATTTTTTCAGGAAAAAGAATCTTGACTAGTGTTCTGTCAGTGCTTGGTCTTAATTTGGGCAAATTAAAACTTAAATTTTTTGCCTACAGAGGACAGACAGTTTTAGATATGAACGCTTATTACAGTTTACACATGTAATAAATGTCAGCTATACTATTCATACTCCATACAAGCTATAAAAGATATTTCACTGCATCCACATGAGCTTTAGCTGCATGAAGTCTAAGGTACTTTTACTGGGGCTCCTGTACTGAAGCTTCCAGTACTGAAATAATTATGTATGCAAGTTGCCAAACAACTCTCAATGCCCCTTTCTAGTGAGCTACAGATATGAATAACGTGTTTCCATCCTGAGAGAAAAAGAAGTTTTAAATCTAGGATTAGCATCTACCACACAACAATAGTACACGTTCACAACTCTGAATACATAAATGTAACCCATAAAATATGTTGGCTTTTTTTTTAAAAGCTTCAATATTCATAAATGAAAGAAATTTCTCCTGGGACTGAGGGGTCGTGTATAAATAGTGGCTGCAGTCTCACCATGTGTCTTGCATTTCTTCCATAGTAGTAAGGGTGCATTTTAAGAAATAGCTGAACAGCTGTTACAGACTCCCTATCTGGTTTCAAGATACCATGCTCCATTTCTGTCATTAAAACACCTATTTGTCTATAGAAAGCAACTTCCTTAACACACAGCATGCACAAGCTACCACAGAGTTCACTCCATGCATATGCTGTCACTTAAAAATGTGTCTGCTGGTAGTTCTTTGTAACTTCTTCCACTAGTGCCTGCATTCATTGTAATAACAGCCATGGACTGACATCCCTGTAAAGTACACATGCTTGTGTCCTATTTGCTGGGTCTGCATGCAGCTGTTGGCTACATGGAAAACATCTGATCACAAAATGTAGAAGAGTCTCTTTCCAAATTCATTATTGATTCATAGAAAAAAAGAGAAGTCTTTCAAAACTTTCTTGAAATTATTAATAATTAAAAATTCTTCTTAGAAGTACATCTGAAAAGTTTTAGTCACAAGTTAGATCTCTGCCACCTTGGTTAGAGCCTCCAAAATGTTGCATGTGAATGGTTTCAGTGACTGTTTTTATGAAAGAGCCACCCGTACTGGAAGGCAGAAGTTTACAATTTTAAATTGTGCTTAGTCCCACTAATCATTTCCAGAAAGAATGATAGGAAGGCAAAAGGAAACTTAGAAACTAGTCTGTTTTGAGGAGGCCTCTGGACTGGAAGATCTCTGGAGATCCCTAAGTTACTATCTCATTTTGCATTTTTGACTTCATGTATATTTGATCACCTTTTTAGCTATCAGTAAATGGTAGTTCCAGTCTCATTCTGGAAGACTCGAGTCTTCCTCCAGCTGTAGCTTTAAGCCGAAATTTAAACATTCTTTTATTCATCCAGTAAGTTTGTAAGCCCTTTGGAGGGCTGCAGATATGTCCTCTAAGTTCTCCTCTACTAGATGAAGAGCTGTGCTCTTACTGTTACCCTCTTAGCGCACAGCCTAGGTGACATCGAGGCAGACCAAAGCCTATTTCACAGAACACAGACAAAATACCCTGTCAGTCCTTTCTCCTAGATCCCTGTAGAAAGAACTCCTAATTGAATAGTTGTAACTATCCTCACTGTTCAACAGATCCCCTCAACACAGAACAATGTCATTTACATTTCTTTGAACACATGGCTAAGATTTCCAGCTGTGGTTTTTTGAAATACTTCATTACCCGATGATCATAGGAAACATCAGCATCACGTGGAAAGGAGACAGGAGGTGAGAGCAGGAACTTCAGCTCAGTTGAAATGGATAGCATGGACAGCAACAATGGCTTCTAAATAATCAGGTTGCTTGAAGCCCACATACCTGCCACCTCCTGGAGGCAAACCTGCACCTCAGAAACACCATCTTACCCTTATTAGGCCATGTCATCATAAAGACCATGTGGCACAGCCAAAACTCTCTTAGCTAGAGAATGGGATATACTCATGGGAATCATTTTTACTCAAAATCAAGGAAAATCATGTCTGTCCTACTAAAAATATCCCAGGACAGGTGGTAAGACTCAGTCATATTTAATGTTTCTGTGGGTGGTAACCTACAGACCTGAGACAGAAATGATGGAAGGAGTGAGAAACAAGGAGATGAAAAGTTATCCCCTTGTCTCTGCCACTTAATAGTGGACAACTGACAGGAGGTATCAGATTAAGCACTGCAACACAAGCAATTATTGTCAGTATGTACTCTGGAAAAACACCTTCCCTGCTTCCTATCCAACGCCCCCTCAGGCCTCCACCTCTTTCCCTGCACTTCCGCAGCCAACCCTGACAGTGAAATAAATCATGCTGGAAATGTAATACATGTTAAACAAAGCACACCTGACAAACATGGGTATGGATATGCAAAACTGACCTCCATCATTTCTCCATTTATCATGGAACTGACCGTCCTGATACAAGAGAGAAGAAAGCAATAGGCAAAGGACAAGTATCTGGAAAGGAAGGTCGAAGGAGGCAGACTCTTCTTTAAACTGCAGTTGCATTTTTCTCCCACTTGCAAAGAGAGTAGGATTAGAATTACTGACCATGATTACTGACACATTAGCTTTTAAATCCCTAGGTACCTACTGAATTTTAAACAAATAAGTTAATTATGGGCCAATGGATAGGGGAAATGCCAGAAACCAAGAATAAAATGGAAAACATTTGGAGTCTAATGGTATTACTTCATTTCATTGTTCATTAATTTGCCTGTTCATGTCTCAAGGGAAAACCTGCACATTGTAATGGTAAGAAGGCATTTACCACACATTTATTACTAGTTCTGCATTTGGTAGCCTGGTTGTCAGTTATCTGAAACACTAACTCCTTCCCCACTTCTCTTCCTTTATATTTCTCTGCTCTTGTGAGACCATACCTGGAGTGCTACATTCAGTTCTGGCATCCTCAGTAAAGACAGACATGGACCTGTTATATAGTGGGTCCAGAGAAGAGTCACAGAAGTCAGAGGGCTGGAATATCTCCTTTGTGAGGACAAAGCTGGGGCTTTTCAGCCTGTAGAAAAGACAGCTCCAGGTAAACCTTACTGCAGCTCCCAATATATAAAGGGAGCTTACAAGAATCAGAGTCTTTTTGCCAAGATTTAAATAACAGGAAAAGTAGCAATCACTTTAAACAGAAGGAGCGTAGGTTTAGTTTGGACCTAAGGGAGAAGTTGTTCATTATGAGGTTGGAAAATCATTGGACAAAGTTGCCCAGAGAAGTTGCAGATGTGCCATCCTTGGAAATGTTCAAGGTCACCTTGGCATTGATCAAGCTGATCTAGTGAAAAATATTCCTGCCCATGGCAGGAGAGTGAACTAGAAAATCTTTAAGGTCAAGGCCAAATCCTCCTATGATTGCAATATGCTTCCCAATGTCACAAGCAGTGTTCTAGTTCCCTGTATGGGGGAAGCAGATAAATGAATATTATTTTATTTACTCCTATGTTTTGTGTTCTGGTGATTGTCACCAGAAAACTGTCTGTTATCTACCAGTATTTCACTTGATCATACTTGATCTGTGTATGTTCATTATACATAGAGGAATTCAGAGATTTGCTCAGAACAGAATTCAGGATCATGCAGTCTGACTGCTTTATTCTAACTGCCATCCTAATTACTTGGGCTGTATTCCTTCAGAGTAATTAGAAGGTGTAACTTAAAACATGAGGCCTAGTTTCAAATGAAAACTTGGATTAACTTAACCACATGTCATGCAGGGTCTGAAATCCTCCTGAGAAGTTGTGTGACCAGCAACTATTTGCTTCCAAAAATTTCCTCCCCTATCATGAAACTGCTCAGACAGTAAGCAAGACCAGAGGTGAACATAGGTATATTAATTACATGCTGTTCCAGAGCTCCACTTGAATAGCAATATACAAACAACTAAGCTTCCAAACCCTTCATAACTAAACAAAGGGTTAGGGAATACAGAAAAAGGGTAAGCTATTATTAGAAACCCCCTTTCAAAGATTTGGTTTATCATAGACATCACTGCTGTATTTTAGTTTAACAACTTTGACAAGTGCTACCTAATCCCACTAGCCAGGAAAGCCATACAAACCCTTCAGTAACAGCTCCTCCACACACAGTGTTTTTACTTCTCACATTGCCTTCAGTGGAAAGTTTTAATTAAAAGATTTATCTTATTTAAATCAAATATAATAATTATGAAATATAACAGGCTACACATTCATGAGACAAGTGCTTGTACTATGCAGTTTTATAGTACTAAATTAAGAAGCCAGTAAATTACAGGAGCTTTCAGCCAAGTCAAATGATCTGACTGTGCCTGATTAGTCAAGGACCTATGTTAAGAACAAAAGAAGAATGGTATCTGAATGTTAGACCTAAATTAGCAAGTTGCTGCTTTCTCTTGCATAGCAACAAAACATTACAGCATTACAAGGCAAATACCAGTCTGGGCATTATTAGCTCAGGAGAATCATTCCAGACCTCTAGTGCATGGGATAATTCTACATTTTAGAAGACACATAGGAATATACACGTCTGGAAAGCTAGAATAACTCGCAAGTACCTGTAATCATTTAGAGCTAAACAGACTTCATAATCTCCCACCAGAAAACCTTTTCCAAATACAACATTTTCAAATTGAATTCTGAATAAATTCTGATATTGGACCAAAGTATAGCTTTTCTATGCCATATATCAATTATATTGGTTCCCATTCACATAGAAGATTTAAAATCCCAGTTTTTTATGAGCCAGGATTCTGTCCAATAGATTTATTGTCACATACCAAGTCTGACATTTTGTAAAAGAAAAAATGTTACTGGTTTCAACCACCTAAAGGAATATGTACTAATGATCTTTTTATGATCTTATATCAGATCTCCTGATATAATTTAATTCTTCAACATTTATAATAGACTCAATAAGGTACAAATTCTACTGGCACAAAGACATGGGGGAAAAAAGCAGTAATTTAACTGTCAGATTAAGAAAGACTTAGAATTGTCTGAAAGTAAAAGTATCTATGAGTCAAGCAAATTTGACATCAGAATCTGAATGTCCATTGCAGGACTGTTGTGTACAGGCTATGACAAATGAATTGGCTATAATGACTCACTCAAATTAGAGCAATCAGAACACTACTCTGTTTCCTACTCATTAGTCAAGCCTAGATTAACAAGAATTTCGTATTTGAAGAGTTTCCACATTGCTATTAGACAGCTGGCACAAAGAATAAAAATATCTTTTATGAAATTTCAAGCACTGTTTAGTCAACTAAATCAAGTAAATGATTTGCAGCTCACATGTTCACTGTAATCCCATAGTAACATCTGTATTGAGTCCAATTGAGCATCATTCCAATAGCAACCATCAACAAATTTTAAAATTAATATTATTAATATAGCATATGCACATAAAATAAATATACATAGAATGATGGCTCTCCTTCCAGGCAAATAGTTATCTAGTAGTAGCTCTAGTAAAACTATATTCAAAACAGCTGCACCTATGCACTTAAACTCCATAAAGGGACTCAAGCTCACTCTAACTTAATTTTTACATTTGACTTTCACTTGATTCTATGAAAATTGCCCTTTTCTGCACCTTATTTCCAAAGACCAAAGGGGCTTAAATAGCACACAACATTCAGAATGAGCATATGTAATAAGATGAACAAAAAAGTAAATAGAAAATATATTTAATTACTATTCAATGAAATACCGATTTTAGTATTTAATTTGCTTTCTTATTGACACTGTATCAACCTTTTCAGGGAACCTTCAACAGCAGTCAAGACTATTTCAAAGTAGGAAGGCATCCACTTCTTCCTATTGAATTCCAGTTGCTTCCTCTGTTCAATCTCCTTCGCCTTGCCCCTTACACCCCCTTTGGCTGACCTTGACCCCTTCCATCACATTTCATCAGCCATGGTTCCCTCAGGGAATCTGAGGACCCAGGTCCTTGGTAACACTTCTCCCCATGTCATACACCCATGTGTACCTATTCTATTATTTAGTATATACTACTAAGTGCCAAATGCAGGATTACCCTCAGCTTTGTAGTTCTTTGGATCTTTCTATTTAGAATACTTTTATGAAATTGTGTTTAATCTGCAGCCTCCTGCTTTATTTTGGAATAAGTCGTGCTTAAGCATTAGGTTACATACAACACTGATTTTACATCTTGATACTGGATTTCCACCTCATTCTATCTCTCCAGCCAAGCAACTGATATAACTGTCCCAGTTTCTAAATTATAAAGCATTTAATTGAAATAAATTAATTATATACTAAGAACTTAGAGAAAAGGCAAGAGATGCATTCACATCAAATAGAGTAACAGCAACTGGCACAAGGTGCAGTACAAGCTTGTGTTCCAGCATGGTGTTACAGTTGAAAGCTTCCTATTGCAGTCACCTGTTCTTTACAGATGATCTGCAGTTTCTCCCCCTACACTGGAAACACGACTCTGCTGCTCTAACCAATTGCTAGGAGGGCAAGGAACAGACCATGCTGAACTGAAGAAAATTATCCTGGTCCACTAAAACTCAGCAGCAGCACAGACTAATCCTATTATCAACATCTTGACAAAAATCAAATTAACAAGAGTACAATTATTTTAATTGTTTCCTTTTGCACATAAGAAATGTCAAAAGCTATTAGACCAAATCTATTTACAAAACATTTACTGCATTTGTAAGATTTTGTATTCACATAAAACATCAGAGGATACAGCGATCACAGTCTTAGCCCTTGATAGGAGGCCTGATATGGCCTTTCAACCAGAATAACTTTCTACTTATTAATATAATTCTATGGGACAGCAGTTAGCTCATTTTAGACACATTGCCTAGGCTGGGATTTAGGAAGGCCATACTATTTCCTTGATTATCATGGAGGCATTCAACCTGCTTTCCCCATCACTCCTCACTGACTCACCCCAGCCTTGGGCAGGTCTTCCTGGAGGAGATGAATTACTCACCCCAGCCTAGCAGCAAGCCTGACACAGTGCCTACAGTGCTTTCTTGTTTTGTTTCTAGAACCTAGCACAGGTATAAGGATTGTTTATAAAGAGAAAGAAAATTATTGAAAGTTAATAACCTTAGTAGCGCACTTGGAAGGACAGAGGGCTTGAAATAACACTGGGAAAAAACCAAGACTGTCTGTTAAACATTTAAGTGCCTCTGGTCCAAATGACTATACTCATTCTACTCACATCACATGTGATCTGCTCTTTTTAACAGAGCATTGCATGGTGTGAACATGCAAACTGGGAATCATCCAAGTGCCCTTCTCAATGCATTCAGTTCTGCGATGGCATTAAATTTAGAACCTCAAGTATGTGCTTAGTGTATCTAAATAAATTAATTAGCTAAAAAAATACTAAAATCAAAATGGATGACAACTACAGAAAAGCATACACTGTTGGTTAACTATTTAAAATGCAGAAAAGGAAGCCGCAGACAAAAAGACCACATACTGTCACCTTGGTATGTGCCATCCAAATTCAACTCACTGCCTCTAACACTCAAATAATTTGGGGCCTACTGAAATACTATAAAGATGTACTCTTTTTAGAAAATGGACCTACCCACGAAATACCACCACCATATATAAATTTCTGCTAGTGATTATTTATGCCTGCTAGTGATTATGTGCCTATAGGTTATGCATATGTAATTATGTCCATTTTTATTTACTAAGGTTATTCCTTAGATCTTGCTGCAATTTTGAACTACAGTGTCAGAGGAAGAGCAGAACATTTTCATGTGCAGAAAACACGAGAAAGACTTATTGTTTCTTTTCTTATGTGATACCAAGGACTGTTATTAGGTCTGTTTCACATTTTAACTGTACAAGAAGAAGCGGTCCCACAATCCATAAGCAATCAATACCACTTAAGTAAAATAAAAAATTTTGCATCAGAAAAGTCTACTTGCTGCCCAGCTCCTCTAATCTCACACTGAACTTACTGAAGCATCAAATCTTCTTTGGGCATCTTCTTCCACTATACCAATGAATGTTCCACCCCCTTAAGACATCTCCACATCAAAACAAAGTTGACCTGCAAGGTCTGACCGTGTCTCAAAAAAACTCAAAAAAAAACCCTAACCCCAACCAAACTCAAACACTGTTTTAAATTCAAGAATTTCTATAATCATTGACTTAAAAAAATAGAAAAAATATTGTGTACTGTGCTATTAATACCTACTCTGGGACAGCAAAACAACTCAAGCTGGTTCAGCCCCCAGTGATCTACTTACTACCTGTTACAAAATCCATTAACCAAATGTGTTAACAACCTCAGATACCATGCTGGGTGTCAGTGCCACAGCAACCCCCATGTCCAACTGACTCAAATCTAAATATTTACATTTTTGCTACACAATTATTCTATCACTAGGTGCACTAGGTGTTAAAACTGGAAAGGTTTTAGACGTATTTTGAGATTGATAGAGAGGCTCCAAAACCAAGATTTTAAGACCCAAGGAAAAAATCAGTATAGAGAAATAAATTCACTTGGAAACAAGCTATCACTGCTCCAATTTCAAAGAAAACTTCATAGTAGACTGTTCCTTGTACTGCAGACCCTAGAGCATCTCTCAGCACTCACAGGTCCACATTACTCACTAGCAAAAAAAATTAAACTACATGTCTATTTTTCAGTGAGCATGCATTTTCAAAGACTATGATTATACCTGTTGCCTTGGTATAATTGAACAAATTAAGATTTACAAAATAGAGTGATCTCTTGATATTTATAAATATCATTTAAGGAGATTACAGACATGTAATTTGGAAGGTACTTTTAACCATCTGCAATTATTAACAATTGTGTGGCCTATAGCACATAAATGACTTTTTTCTTTGCACTCATTACTGGTGGGGAACATTATATCTTCAAAGTTAAAATACCTAATAATACAAGTTTTACTGTAGTTTTAACAGTATTCTTCTAGTAGACATGAAGATGAGTAGTGCATATAAACTTACAGAAAAATTGGCAAAGGAAAAGTCATCAATAAGGTTTAGGAGAGATGAAGCTTGTTTTGAATGTGTTGACAGATATGAATAATTTTGGGATTGGCTGAATAAGAATGACATTGTTTACTCATTTCTTCACAGCCTAGCTAGACACATACAGAGCCAAACAGAACTGAAGATATCATGGTTTTACTTTTGAGAAAAACTACTTAGCAGTAACCTGCAAAACTGAGAAATAAATGCAATTTAGTGGAATCAGGAAGTGTTATGACATTTAAAAAATAGGGAACTGTTATAGCCTATTCCCCCAGGAATTCCCCCATATTTTTTTACATGGTAACTTCTAACTGCGTGAAGTAGACGTGTGATTGCATGAAGATCCATTTACTAATCCTAGATATTAATTTCTAGACATTTTGGTCTATGTCTTTTACATTGACATTTTGGTCAGTATGAAACATCAATAAGTGCTATCAGAATTAAGGCTTGGAACATATTCAGTCCTAGCCAAACATTACACACAAAGCTGAAAAAATTAGTACTTGGAAATTACCTTATCACTAATTTATCTTTATGATTAAAATTATAGTCAAAGAGTTGTGATTGCTCTAAATTAGGACAAGCAAAGAGACAACCACAAGTGAGTAAGATCACCATGAAGCTACTGAAATTTATTGCAATTTAAGAAACAAAATATAACTATATCAATGTGCTACTTAGAATCAATGCTCAGTGTCTTTATAGCTATACAGAAAATATTTGCCTCCCGAGAAATCCAGACTGATGGTACTAAACAAGGTTTCTTAGTTTTTAAGTATGAATTCACTTGAAAATACCTCAGACTTATCAGAATATTAATTGAAAGAATGCAGATAAGCTACCAAAGTTATTTTTCATGAAGTCACCTATAACCAAAATATTTCTTACACAGCATATCCTCTCCTGCCAGTTCGAAGCAACTATTTTAAGCTCTCGCACATGTATACAATATTCAGAGTAGAAAATAGTTTTCATCAGCCTCATGCAATCCCATGGATACTTAAAGCTTATGAAACGTGAAGGCTGATGCATATATCCTTTTATATGGGACACTCATATGACTTTCAGTAACTAACCTTTGTAGCTATTCCTCATACTTCAGCTTATCTGATTTAAATACAGAATTTCAAGTGTAATATTTTCCCTTCTCCCAAAACATCCTCCTGGTATTCCTTCCTGTAGCACAGAAATACCTGAACATCCTTTAAAGGTAATTTGTGCTGTGTTTGAAGATTTGACAGCCTTTAAAAAAAGGATAAATGTTTTCAAGTGGGGGCATAAATCGACATGTACATTTTTTTTACACATGCCTTAAGTCACTTTCTCAAAATAGGGGTTTGTAACACATTACTTAAGAAGGAACTATGCAATTCCAAAGGGAAACAATAACTGGAGATGTTAAAAATTGTGTTTAAGACCAAGGAAGAGGAATAGATTTCATCTTAGGGATGCTGACCTTCATACTGCAGTTCGTCTACACTCACAGGCATAAAATGATGGGTTGATTTCAAACAGTAGAAAGTTGATGAGCCACCCTGTGTTGTAAGTGTCCTCTGTGCGACTACTTGAAATACTGCTTTATGGTGACTACAGGTTTTTTATTCAAAACACAGGATAAAGCTCAGTTCAAACCCTGAAGATCAGTGCCTGTTATGCAACACATGATTAAGCAGTATATTCAGCCTGAAGAAGCCGTATGCTCACAAAAGCTCCCTGCAGATCTCAAAGCAGCTGAATTTCTGCTGGTGTCTTAAGAAAAATCACACACCTGAAAAAACACAATGGATCTGATTTGAGGCTTGAGGCTTCATGTGTTAAAATATATTGTGCTCGCAAGCCTTCTGTTTTTATACTTGTAACTCAGCTTCAGAACAGTGTTTAAGAAAAATAAAAGCAAACGGAAGACAGGCTTTCTCAGAATGTATAATAAAGGACGTCATAAAATTTCTAGTGGAAAAATGAGATAGCGTACTCTTCCAAGAATTTCAGTCCACAGAAAATAGAATGGGACTGGAGGTTCCCTGAAGGCCTTCATTCAAAATTCTGCTTTGAAAAAATAAAAGCTTTCTTATGACGGGCATAAGACAACAAACAAGGACACAGAGTTCCCCTACAGTGAGCTCCCAGGAAATTGTCAACACTATTCTTAACATTAATTTAATTTCCTCAAAAATATGTTCCATAATCAGCATCTTAAACCAATGCATCCTGCATTCCTAAAGCATTCACACAGCTAAAATTTTGCATTAAACCTTTTTAATACATATACAAAATATTTAAATTATTTTCTTTTCAGAATTTCAAAATATCTGATATATTGTAACTATATATGTAACTATTATTATACAGGCTAAATACTATCTCACTGCAGTTACTGGTGAACATTCTGACAGCCTCATGGCAACACATGGTGCAGCTTGCCTAGATACAACACCAAGCACAGAGTGTAGCCAGAGTGAGGGGAGCCTCTGGATCAAGCAAAAAGCCAAAATGCAAACCACACAGCTATAGACCTGTGCCTGATTAGCCACAGCACACAGAGGTTGCTGATACCATGTGACAAGTTTACTCCTAGCTCATAAATTTCATTGTTTTTTCAGTTTGTGTGCCTCACTGGTGTACCAGTATTAGGACATGGAATGAAATTACTCACTGACTACATGTTTAATTTTCCCATTTTCTATGGGACTCATTAGCTGTCCAATAGAAAGACACATTCTGCCTCTGGTTGCTGTGAAAACCCCACTACATATATCTGCCAGCACTTAGCAATATGGATTAGGTAACAGAAAAAAAAAGTAAGAATTCTTTAAAGTCTATCAAAAGGACAACACATCCCTGTGTCTTTTCTGACAAGCAGATCTTTCCTGCAGGTCTCCTTCCAAGGAAAGGAATCTTGGTAAATCTCCCTTTATTCACATGAGGATGACAACTGTATTTTAAATTAGTTGCAACACAGTTGAACTGTGGGGAGAATAAGTTGAAGATAAACATGTTTTCATATCTGCCTCATGATGATACTGGAGACTAGTACAGCATTCCATCAAGGTCAACAAGATATGAGCAGCAGGCCAAAGAAAGGGGACAACCTGGGAAGGCTTTGCAACCTTGGCTGTAAAGAAAGCCTCCAGTCCAGGAAGACCAAATAGTCAAACACCCACTTTGTTCTAAAAGACATTGTATTTTAATTTTCAATCTGGTTTTTCCCACCGGGCACCCATCAGACACAGCCCCACAGCATATGAATCCAACTATGCATGTCACCAGGTAAATTAGGCAACTGCAGAGCCATAGGCAAGTGACAACACAGACACATCTCTCCATAAGGGAGATGGAGCTTCTGCCTATCCCTCTCCTGTAGTCATTCTCCATTGATCTTCAGCCCCAACTTTCCACTGATTTGGAGCTGCTACTCCTGTTGCTATTGTCAGAACCACATGCTTAATGCAGTCACCCTCAGGAATCTGAAGAGGCAGAGCAGCTACTTGCCCACAAGAGATTGTAGCTCTCCCAAATAAATAATTTTTCAGATAATTAAAGACTTGAGGTCACCTAAATTTTTTTAGGTTAATCAGGAACACTGACTACATGCATTTCAAAACATACACAGCATACTTGGAAAGGAAGTACAGGAGCTTACTTACATTTGGGGAATTTGATGACAGTATCACAGAAGCACAGGAGCAGGTCAGCCCACCAACACAGATGAACTGGGAGTGAGGGGTAGCCCCACCAGATGCAACACCATCACCAAGAGGGCACTGTCCCAGGGAGTTTGAGCTGAGCAGGATGGATAACAGTAGATACCAACTACAGTCTAGTGATGATCAGGCACAGGCCTGATCTGAGGCCTGAGACCAGCCCCAGGAGACAAACCAACAGCTCAGGAGAAGTACTGGACACAGGTATGGCTTCCTCCATGTCCAGCAGAGCCAGTCCCTGGCAGCTCCAAATCTGGACATGCCACTGGCCAAGGCTGGGCCAATTAGAAATGGTGGCAACACCTCTGTGACAACAGATGTAAGAAGAAAGAAAACAAAAAGTTGTTCCATGGTTGTAGTTGCAACAGGAGAAGAGTGGAGTGAGAACATGTGAGAGGAATAACTCTGTAGACAAGAAAGTCAGTACAGAAGGAAGGGCAGGAGATGCTCCAGGCACCAGACCTAGGATTTTCCTGCAGTTCATGGTGAAGACAACTGAGAAGCAGCAGTGCCCCTGTAGCTGATGGAGATCCATGGGGGATGCAGAGATCCACCCACAGCCCATGGAGGAGCCCCAACTGGAGTGTGTGGATGCCTGAGAGGAGGCTGTGACCCCTTGGGAAACCTGTGGAGAGAGGGGCCCTGCTCCCATGCTAGAGCAGCCTGTCCTTGAAGGACTCTACCGCATGGAAGAGTGACCCATGAAGCCACATTCTCGGGAGGACTGTTGCCCATGGGATGTAATCACATTGGAGAAGTATGGAGAACTGTCTTACCTGGGAGGGTCCCCATGGTGGAGCAGGGGCACCAGCACTCTCCCTGAGCACCAGCAGAAACATGTGACGAACAGACCAAAACTCCCCTTTTTCCCTGTGCTGTTGTTAGGAGGAGGTAGAGTTGGGAAGGAGGGAGGGTTGGGGGACAGGTGTTTTTAAGGGTCTTACTTTACTTTTCACTATCCTGCTCTTATTTTGATAGTAATAAATTCAATTCATATCTCTAAGCTGAGCCTGTTTTGCCCATGACAATATTTGGTAAGTGAACTCTCCTGGTCCTTATCTCAACCTATGAACCCTTTGTTAAGTTTTGTCTCCCCTGTACAACCGCAGAGTGGAGTGAGAGAGAGCAGCTTTGGTGGGTGCCTTGCACCTGGCCTGGGTCAACACACTGCACACCTATTAGTGCACCTGGGACTGTGGCACCATTCTTAAGGTATTTACAGACAAATAAGGGACTAAGCATTGGGCTCTAGAGAAAGAGGGAGGCCCCACCCCTCAGATAGACTTAGTCTCAGCAACTCATCTTTTGCAATATAATGTAAGTACCAAAAGATACATCCCTTCTCCTTTTATGACTCCGGCTTTGTACATAGCAGGCCCTCTTTGTTTCCATTTGTGTTAATCTTGGCTTTCCTTCTTTCTCTCCCACTTATTATATTGAGAACAAAATCTTGTAAAAAAACACAAAACAAAACCATGAAAATAAAAAAAGATCCTTCAATATGTTAACCTAAAATTAATTTTCACATTTATTTTACAAAATAAGCACAGATTTCAGGCTAGGAAAGATTGTTCAAGAAATTAATTCACCTAAACTACCTGGGAATGGTCAAGGCAATCAGTCATTACAGCTTTTCTCAGCATTGTTGAATTTTCAAGCCATTATTTTAAAACTCTTCCTCCTGTGGGAAAAGCCAAGGCATTTGGGTGCACATGGCACTTTCCCAGGTGTGGAAAGGGGGCCACCAAGCTCTAGGGACTTCCTTATTAAGGTTTTCACATTTGTCCCAGAAATCTTGGAGCTATCTTTTCAGGTATAGGGATGGGTGGCCCCCTCTTGTTCTGTGTTGCTTCTCCCTGCTTGGGCTGATCCTTGTCAGCTGCCAGACAAGCAATGTCCCACAGTTTTTAAGATCCAGTGAAGAGGAGCAGCAAGGTCAAGCTTGCTCAAACCCCACTGGCCCCATGGAAGGAGCAAGAAGGGGGTAGAGCAGGGCTGTCACCGAGTCTGTTTCTGTAGCCTCACATTTACCACGTGAGGCTGATCCAGGCAGGGTAAGGCACAGCAGTCCTAAAAATGAGCATGCTACCCTTCTTCTCTAAGTTTCTGTCCTTGTAGTCAAAAGCCCCAGGGCTTCCAAAGTGGGAGAGAGATGGGGATGCTTCAAGGTAAAACGGCAAATAAACAAAAAGTCTCACTAAGAAACACGGCTTTAAGGACTCTCCCATTTTATTGTAGGCTAGCCTTCCGCCTGTGGTCTTTACTGACCTTTCCATTTATTCACAGTCCTGCAGATGGTGATTAAGTGTTTACCAGGAGCTTTATCAGAATGCTACACGTGTAGACAGTGATGGCTTCATGCATACAAAGTGCAGCAACACCACCAGAAGCTCATGAAGTGTTTTTGTATCAGCAACTGCATTGCATGGCATATTGGTGCTCTGCTGCAATTTAACTGTTTCCCATTATATCAAACACACAATATGGTAAAACCTCACCCCACACTTCCAACTGAAAATAAATGCTTTTCACACTTCATCTGTGGACTGTTTTTGCTTGGTCCCACACTTGCCCCTCTCCCATTCCTTCTGTCTCTTTAAAATGTGTGTAGCTCTCCATGGCTGTGGAGGTAGGGTGACAAAACACTACCTACTACAAAAAGGCTGAATTTTATGCAAGTTTTCTGAAAGCTTTCAGGTCACAAGCTATGAATGTTTTTTAAGCAGTTAGTCTACCCACTGTGATATGAGCTCTCAGATGCTGACAGTAGGATGGTTTGCAGAACTAATTATGTATGATAGCACCTGTAAGGAGTGCTGTAAGGAGATTTTTAAGAGCAAGGAAGTTTGAAGCATTTCTTGCTAACTCCTTCTGACAGCTGGTATCTGTAATGTGCTGTTTTGCTAATGTATGAGTTTCAGAATTTCACTAATTCAATCAAGGTAGGAAATTATCTCTGTTCAAAGGTTACATTTTGTTAGGTAGGTACAGTTTATCTTGTTATTTGCAATAATTACACATATTTTCATAAGGATTAATTTGAAAACAATTTTTGAATCTATACCTTATTTCTTTCTTCCTGCAGTTAAATTACTGTTTTCTTACCATGAACACTCCTTGAGATTTTGAGTTTATCTAGGCTTTCAGTCCTCAACCATGTTGTCAAGCAAAGCAGATTATCCAAGCAAAATCAAATCCTTACTATCTTAGCAAAATTAAACTAATTAAACTTATAAGGGGTCTGTAAGCAGAGTTCTTTGAAAACAAAACAGCCAGCTGAACCGAATTAAGTGGTACAGCCCATGTACTGGAGGCAAACAATGCCATCCTGAGGGACTTTGCCAGGCCTGAGAGCTGGGCCCATGCAAACCTCAGTAGGTTCAACAAGGTCACATGCAGGGTCCTGCACCTGGGTCAGGCCAACCGCAGGCAAGAGTACAGGCTGACTGTTTGTGTGTGTGTGTGTGTGTCTGTGTCTGTGTGTGAATGAAAAGCTCAACACCACCGTGCAGTGTGCACTGGCAGCCCAGAAAGCCAACCACATTCTGGGCTGCGCCAAAAGCAGTGTGGCCAGAAGGGCAAGGAAGGGGATTCTGCACCTCTGCTCTGCTCTGGTCAGATCCCACCACCAGCTTTGTGGTCCCCAGTGCAAGAAAGACATGGATCTATTGGAACAAGTCCAGAGGAGGGCCATGAAGATAATGAGGGGACTGGGACACTTCTCCTATGAGGAAAAGCTGAAAGAGTTGGGGCTGTTACATCTGGAGAAGAGAAGGCTCTGAGGACATGCTATAGCACCTTCCAGTCCCTAAAAGGGCCTGCAAGAGAGATGGAAAAGGACTTTTCACAAGGGCAATTAGTGACAAAGGAGAATGGCCTTGTAAGATGAAGGAGGGAAGTTACAGATTAGGCTTAGGTTTAAATAATAGGAAGAAATTCTTTTGCGAGGGTGGGAAGACACCGGAACAGACTGCCCAGAGAGGTTATGGACTCCTCATACCTGGAGGCATTTCAGGCCAGGCTGAAACACCTGACTTAGCAAGTCGGCACCCCTGCCCACAGCATGGGTGTGGTAGCTGGACGATCTGTGAGGTCCGTTCCAACCCAAACAATTCTACAATTCTATGATTCTATGAGATACAAAATGAGTAATTTCTTCAGTGTAGTTTGTAATTTTCTTCAGTATAGAACACACCATGGAAGGGCAGATGGTTCAAACAAGTTTCAGTACCCTGTAGTCTAAAACTTTCATCTAAACCCACAAATTGTTAATTCAATAAGTAGTTTGTCTTGTCCCTATTAATTTATACATGCATATTATTTGACACACGTTGATCTGCAGTAGATTAGTAAAGAGACAAAACTAAGTGCACCATTCTCCTTCCCTTGGATTAGAAATGGGTACATTAGAATAACTAAAAAATAATAGAATATCGCAGTCATCATATTGCAGAATTGAGTAGCCCTGAGATGTAGAGAAATGTGTGACATCTATGTCAATTAAAAAATGAAGCAGTGATGTAATATTACTGACAAATTTGCAATTCATATAATTTTGCTTGAACAAGGGCAGGAGTAAACCCAATTTTTCACCAGTGAAAGCACAATATATTACTTGCAAATTAGAGAGCCTTTATGTATGTTTTCAAATACAGCAGATCTATCAGGTCTACCAGTAGCACCCATCATAGACGTCCAAGATGATGACTTTAATCACTTTCACTTACGCTAGTCTGTCAGCACTTCAGCCAAGGTCACTCACTCAGTACTTCACTATTAGTTGTTAAGTATTTGTCTGCTTTGGAAGTTTATGACACCTGGGTTAATAGAAGATTTTATGTTAGGAAATTTTCCACTACACTTTGACTGCAATATGTTTATTGAAATCATATTGTTTGCATAATTGGCATAGTGTTTGCAGTTGATCTTCATCAGACTAAAATATCCAAAAGCAGATTAAAGTCTTAAGAATTTTAAAATTTAACAATTTAGTGAGGTGAAAGCATGTAAGTGTTGAATAAGTAGACTTTTCTGTCAGAAAGCCATAGCTGAAGGTTTTCAGGATAGCCCCCTTAATTTCCTTTAAGTCATTTCACATATCAATTTTGATTTATGTGTCTGCAAGATAGCTGTTAAAGAATTTTGCACCATGCCATAAAAAAAAAGGTCAATGCACATCTTATACTCACTAAGCTGAGATATTGCAAATGGAAATTACTTGCTACATATAGAATCATTAAAGATAGGCTTGCATGTACCTTCTTACTGACAAACAACTTTGAAATATCATCAGCAGCTTAAGTTTGTTCTCCTTCTTCCATAGTTATCATAGTTACTGCTTTCTTATGAGAAAAGGAAAAGTCACAAGAATCCAAAGCAAGATAATTTCCTTTTCTGTCCTAGCCTTTTTTTGTGTGGTTGTTACTATCTCAAAAGAATAGAAACTCACCTATTTTTACCAATTGCATACCCACATCCTCTTGCCTATGCAGAGGACTTGTATGTTCAAAAGCCATCTCACTAAAACAGACAAATATGAATTTATATGCCTGGCCAGTCCTGGCCCACAGGGTCAATACTTTCCCTGCAAGTAAGAGTCAACATCGTTAATAAAGTAAATGGTCATCCTGCTTTTCCAAAGGTGACCAGAGGTATGAGAGGGAGGACTTGGCAGCAAAAGCTGAATTGGCTTGGGAAGTAGAGTGAGAGTCCCATTCCCAGTTTGGGATATATTTTATTTCATTGGGACTGTGGCAACTTTCTCTCTCCACATTCCTCATAATTGGCAGCAATATTCAAAATGAGCCACTTTTTTTTTCTTATTTTTCTTCCTCAGCTAGATTAGTTTGCTGATCCCAGTGCAGGGAGTCACAGCAGCTTCAATCAACCCAGCCTCATATATATGAGGAAAATAGCACAGATGCCTTCACCTTCTAAAGCCTAGTCCATGCCTAAAGCATGTTAAACTGGCCAAATGAAGGAGAAATATAAACTAGGAAATTGTCTTGAGTACATAGCATCCTCACAGCCCGTTCCAGAACGGAGCACCAGAGAGCTGACAAGGAGGGGTGGCTTGCAGCCATCACTGTTAAAAACAACTCTCTCCTGCAGCAGCAAAGGGGAAGCCTGCACAGGGGAAGCCTGCAATAGCCTACTATTGCTCAAAAAAGAAGGGCTGTAATGTCTTTCTACTTCTCCCAAATCCAGTTTTACCTAGGAATTTACCAGCTTTGGATAAGTCTACCCACAAGGAAAAACTGAGCAGCTTTTTTATTTCCATCACAGACCAGCTGTAACTGAATCATAGCTCAAAAGCTAGAGAAAAAGTAACTGAAGAACAAGTGCTTTTGTAGGTTGTCTTAAGTGGTGCTCTACAATTACTCCAGTCTTCAAAGTAACTGAGCTTTGATTTGAATTTCTTTACATCAAGAGGACCTTTCTATAATACTAAAAACTGAGATCTTAAAAGTTACTCAATACAGCTTCTCACTTCCTCATTTAAATGCATTAAGAATGAGTTTTGCTTCCCGTTAATATTTTTTGGTGCCAGATTTCTGTTCCCATTCTTAGAGAGCAAGGTGGCAGTCAAACCCCTTTCAATAATCACACAGAAAAAACAGGATTCAGGGCTGCAAATAGCATTTTTTCTTCAGCATGACAGAATATAGGCAGTCCAGGTAGTACTAAGCAAACACACATGGCAGCACTATCAATCCCCTTTTCTTCCCTTTAAAAAAAAAAATTGTTGAAGCTCCAAATCTGTTACCTATAGATGTGACTATTACCAGCTGCAAGTATAGTACTGTGAAAGGAAATATTAACTGCATAATTTTAATGGTTTATATTTTATAGACACAGCACTGTGTAAAAAATTATTACAGATTTTGGTAGTCTCAGTGTATTGCATAGGAAGGCAGTAAGAAGAAGTTGATACTAGTGGTAATCTTCCCTAGTTGAATCTTGAAATACTTATTCTTTAAAAAAGTCCTCAGGTCCAGTGCCGGTAAAATGAAAAATTAACTTGGTTAATATTTTATTAGACAAGAGAAATATTATTTAAAAAATGCAAAAAGGGCTTTAATACTTTGGTTTCCCATTTTGGGAAATGCTATTTGATTGCCTATCAAAAACTGAGCTACTGATAATCTGAATATTTTAGAGAATTTAGATTGTTTAAGGCCAGCATCATACCTAGGCAAGCTCAAAAGTATGGGTGCCTGAATATCTTCAATTTCTCTTATAAAAATAGTAAATCTTATATAGATGTTGCTAGTGGTACCAAATATTTCCCCCACTAAACTCTGTTCCAGTTGACACCAGGACTGCGAGGAATCCTGTTTAAATCCTAATCTCTTTCCCAAGAGTCAGGTTAAGGCAGAGACAACAAGAACTGAAGAGCCAGGCAATGCATTCACTACGTAGCAAAGGGGCACAGCTTGTGTAATGTTTACAGAGAGAAAAGCAAGAAGGAAGCTCCTATTCGGGGCTTGGTGATGAGGTACATGCTTTAATCAATACATCTGAATGAGCATTTTCTTGTGCACAATAAAATAAATATCTTGTCTGCTTTCCCCTATTGGCTCAGTCTCTCCCTTTCCAGGTTTCAAATTCAAGGCACTTTCTTCCCTTGTCAAAGCTTAATTATATCCCCTCAAGTTGTTTATCATAATTGGTGAGGAGTGATCAGAAAGAGTAGCAGATATGAATAAGAAATCCCTGGAATACAAGGTCAGCTGTGGAGTCTGTTAAATTTTAGAAAAAAGACAAATTTCAAATGAACCCACTTAGGGTTAACACTGTCAATTTGCACCTTCTTTGCCCACTCCCAGCTGTATACTCTTTTAAATAGGGCATCTACTGAAATAGCTCAAGACTAAAGTTCTCATTGAAACCATGAGGGACTGAGGGAGGATGGATACTGCACGTATTTCAGAACATTATCTGACAAGATGGTTGCAATTTGTTCAACCCTTCAGACACAACTTTTCCTGACAAACTAGAGAACAAATGCAGAAAAACAGATTACCACTACTTGTTTCCCAGCCTTGAACAACAAACAGATGAGCTGATCTATTGAAAATCTATTGAAAACACACACTATGCTACTCTATTATCCTTTCCAAGTCACAACCACAGTTTCAAGCAGCTGATTTTTAACCTCAAAACAAACACAAAACTGAAGAAAATGTGCAAAACCATAGATCTCAATGATGCACTCCTTCACTTATACAAAGGAAGGATTTTTTTGTTTGTCTTGCTACCATGTCCATGGTAAAAGAGGGTTTGATTTGAACCAGGAGAAATCATCATCAATGTAAGCACACTCAAGCAGATGTGTTCTTTGTATGTATTAAGGGAATGGTGAAGACATCATCTTAATAAAAGTGTTCAAGAAAATTACTTGATTTTTCACTTCAGAATGATACTTACAGAAAATTTTCCTGAGACCAGCTGTATTAAAACCATGCATCAAAACAATATAAGCATAGGGGCATTTGGTTCTTCACATTCACCAGAAATCCCCGATTATCTATTCAATTATTAGTTTATCTAAATAATTTCATCTTCAATGCAACAAACTGTAAATCTTTTTTCTAGTATACAGCTAATTCCAGGAACATAACTTAAAGTAAACACTGATTACATTTCCTGATTAACAAGGTGGGGAAAGGCTTTGAATAATGACAATATGACCACATTACTTGTAAGAGTATTTTCACAGTTTAGAAAGGAAGGTTCCTTGAGCGAGTGAAGAAAAGAGATCCAGCTATATTATTTAATTTTTATCAAATAAAACATCTCATTCATTACTGCTTTCCTAAAACAAATCATGTTTCTTTTCGTACTATATCTTAAACTTAAGGATTTCAAATTTTGTTTTTATGTAGTAGTCTAGAACTTGCATAAATGAGGAATGGTCGAAATAAATTGATAGCTAAGAATGTATCAACAACTGCAAGGCTTAATGTGTTCTGAAGGCTGACAAAAAAAACCCAAAAACAGTGGATAAGGCAACCAATTAACTAGGAAACAATCAAAACATTTATTTGAATGTACTTGATGTTATACCAATTTTTCATTATGAGTCAGTAAAAGTATTGTCAATTTCACAAAATTAACATATTTTTCTCACCTTTTGTTGAATTATTCAAAGGTAGATTTGCTTCTCTTGTTCATTGTCTGTTGTTTAAATGGCTACTTTGATATTGTGATGCTTTTATGTTTGTAAGCAATTCTTACCTGCTACAAAGGCAGTTAGTGTTTTAAAGTACCATAGAAATAAACATGTTACAGAAAAATGTAGAATCACAGAAATGTAGACACTTCAAGGAACACAAATAATAGCCTGTGTTACTGAACCCTCATCTTTTTCCTAAAGGCTACTAGCACCCTTCCAATTTTTACTACATTACCTCCTAAGTACTGCTGGTTGAATCTAATTTTGCTTTTCATTTTCATTCCTCAATCCTACCACGGCACATCAAGTAGAAAAATTACTTCCTATGTGTCTTTTCTCTCAGACTTGACAGCTCAATATGCAGGGTTAGCCTTAAGGTAATGTTATAATACAAGGGGGTTCCTCCTTCTGCCACCACCCTGCCCAGCTCCAAACCCATTTAACACACCCCACCTACACTCTCATTACTGCCATTCTTTCCCATCCTGTGTTTGGCAATGCCAGAAGAAATTTTTATTCTTGTAACAGTGAAGCCTTTTGCAACACAACATGCTCACAACCGAAATCACTCACAGCTCAGACAGGACATGGAGTGCAAACACAGAAGCTGCAGATGGAGCCACAGCAGTTGCCTCCTTTTCTCTCTGGGTTGAAACTTAACTTTTGCTTCCTCAAGTTTGTAGATGGACATTGGATTCAAGAACCCGTCTTTCTGATATTACTATTTTAAAAACTTTTCAACTTCCTCTCAACTTAAATAAATTTAAATGTGTCCACCTTTTCCCTCCATTTCAGTTAGATTAGCCAGTTCCTCTCTCTATTTTCAGGTGTAATTGTTCCTTGGGTCTCGATTCCATATAATGATTTTTTAAATGTGCAATCTTTTTTCTATCCTTTGGCACAGTTGTGTGTAAAGGTATTTGCACTAAGGTAGAATAAAAGTTCAATAGGAAATTCCAGGTGTCTATTTTTTTTATCTCTCAAACTCTAAGTCAACATTTGAAAGAAGGTGAGGTTAATTTCATTATTTTTATTATTGTTACTGAAATTATAAATCCATAGTTCAACTATTAAAGTAATTATAATTTGAACTAATGGTGGTTAATCACCAAAAGAAGTAGCACTAGCTTCCAACAACAAAATGGTTGTATGGCAAGAAAAACTAAGTGCACTGTCGTGTGCCTTTATAAACATAATTTTCTGTAAGCAGTATGCAAGAAATGTGTCGAATTTGCCATCCTTAGAGTCTGGTCTGTGCTGCATACTAAAACTTTGCAATGTTATTGCAAAATTGTTATAATGGAAACTCCCAGGGTGAGGGTATAACTCGGTTAATTCAGTTTTCCTTCCATATAATCTTTAACATTCAGTATCACAAAGTTCAAAGTGTATAGTTCTGCTACAGACTCCTGTTTTGATTGACAAGGGGTCAATCAATGCTGTCTATGTTTTGAGCTGCAGTTCCCCTTTAGAAACCTGTGAACTTACGTGCACCTCTTCAGACTGGCACTCCCAACTTCTGGAGCCTTCCAAGGCTGAGCTACGCTTCCTATGAAACATCCTATATATTATGTCTGCCTTGGCTTCATGAAACTTTTGTTCCCACCTGTGTTTTCATCACCAATATTCAAGAGCCACTTACAGAACACAGGATGTCTCACTCTCAGTTCTCCTGCTAATAGAGATGACAGTATATTCAGCTGGCTGGGGTAAGAGAGGGTCTGTCACGTGCAGACATGTATATAGGGCATTCTCATTTGGCAAGTGTAATATCCAGCATTTAAATTTAAGCTTTCAGTTTGATTTCAGGCTATGTCAAGTACAGGACAGAACCACAAAAAGAGTGACTGAGTGCTATCCATGTTGTTTTGAAATGGAAATATAATCACAATTGAAAATGTCAAGCAATATTTGTCTACAGCCACAGATACCTCAGCCACAGCTAAGTAGGTCTTGCCAAGGTCCTTGAAAATAGGCCACATTGTGTCTAACAATCTGAAAGGGAAATCCAGATTAATATAAACCTTTTTATCACTCTGTTCACAGTCAGTATAAATTTAGTTTTTCAGCTTTTGTATTTATAACACACAGGACTTTAACCACAAGAAGCAACTTCCATTTCTGCAAAGGTGTCTGAACTGTGATGATTCTGATATCTGAGCAAGCGTTCCTAACTTTGATAGCTTTTGTATCCTAAAATACCTTTAATATACTGGTCCATCTATTCAAATATAAGTGATCAGTCTGACATTATAAAGAAATAAAAGCGATAGAGAGCTGAGCATTTGGCCTAGATATTCAGTTTGAATGTCATTTTAATGTTTTTGATGGTATTCACAGGTGCTCTGCTTTTTCACCTAAGGATATGAAGGATTCTGAGTCTTAAAACACACATTATGACAATGGCATGGAAAGTTATCTCTCAAAACCAGCAACAGATTGTAAATTTAAAATGCCCAGCTGAGGTGACATACTGAGGGATGGTCAAGGGCTTCATTTTCCAGTGCTCAATTCTCCTGTAAGTTTTGAGAGCACCAGCCAGAAGTCCTGGGTCTTTTCCATGACATAACACAAAACCGTTTTCACCAGCTCTGTGACAGAAGTGTTTCACCCATGGGTATGAGTTGAGGTGTGTTTCTGGTGGACCCACAGCTGATCCTGAAATGAACTAACATCTTTTTATTCATTAGAGGTCTGCTTTTCCTGCAGTACAATTAGCACACATGCTACCTTCTCATGGAGTTGTAGCTGTAGTGTGCCCACCACTTTCCCCATGTTTTTGGGTACCAGATTTTGATACATTTCTGACAACCAGCATGAGTATAGATAACAGGACATAACACCATCTGTTCAGAACTGATATTTTCTCTGCAAAATCAGCTTATGTTGTGCATCTGATTCTTGTCATCTGTTATCTCAAAGCTTCTAATATTTCACTTCTGCTTTAGCTATGAACACGCTTATGAGATGCAGATTTGTGACTGAAGAAGCAGATCAACAGTTACTGACTGGCTACTATTCTACATTCAAGAAAAGACAAGTTACTTCTACCCTCAGTCAGGAGCTCCCTGAAGTTTTTGTATGTTAGGAGTATTGTCACTCCTGTCAAACCTGATAGAAAAATGTCATCTAGAATGTTCTCCTGCATTGCTGTGTTTCATTGTCCTGAAACAGTTCATAAAATCATTATTTTTGCTCTTCATTAGAAATTACTTGTCAAATATTTAACTACCAACAGATATACTCCCTAACCCTTATTAAATAGGTTAAATAATTTAAGAGTCAATAGCACATATTTATTTTGCACTTCTCCCTTTCCTTCTGATTTTTAAACATTTTGGGTTTACAAGAACTCTAAACTCAGAATTATGACTCAGTTTTGTTTTGAAGCCTTTGGGGAGGGTAAACTCAATAAAGATTTCCTAACCAGTATGAGCAATACATTGGTGCAAGAAAGAACAGTAACAAGTCTGAGTATATTCATTACTCAGGTAGGATAATATAATATTTTACCCATCTATAGAGTATCTCAACTGGCAAATATCTGTGTCTTAGAGTAAGGCTGGAAAAATATATTTTATAGCAAGAATAAATTGTTAAATTTGGATAATCATGCTTAAAACAGAGTGCAACTGCTTGTCATGACAAGATGGACACCTTCAGCAGACCTTGGAGAAAAAGATTCATATTTCCATAAACAACAGGGATTATTAATCGCAGATTCTTGTTATTTAGACTTTTGACTGTGATTCATGCTGCTTTTGTTCTTACAGCATCAGTCTTAGCTGGGTGACAGAAGTGCTGCTGTTCTATAGGCCAGCTTTCAGGGAATTCATAAAAGCAAGCAAACTGTGCCCCCTGACAAAGAGGATTTTTCCTTTTTATTTGGGTTCCCACTACAGTCCTTAGACTGCCCCACAGTCTGTGTGCCGTGAGCATGCCTCCTTGCCTCTCCCTAGAGAGGGACAACAGCATTGCAACAATTTAGACAACAGCATTGCAATAATTAGCTTCACTGTCATCATGCCTGGCTGGCATTGTCAAGGCACTTGGAGAATGAATTTCATACATCTCTGGCTTAGGCCATACTGTCAAGACAGAAGAGACAGATACCTACAGCTTCATTGCTGCTGCAGCAGCAGACTGCTGGGTTGGCATTTACTGATCAAAAGAAACATTGCCTGAAGAATTTCCTCTGTCCAAAGATAAAAGGAATACAATACTTTCATGGTAAATTTGTCTGAGCACCTTCAGTTACTACTCTTCAGCCATGAAATAAGAAGCTGTTTGTAGAGATCATATTCCCAAACAAAGTACCCTGTGGGAAGAGTCAGATGCTCAAAGGTAGTTAAGTAATGCATCTTTATTGTAGCTGTCACAATATTCCCAACCAGAATGTATTTTCACAGCTCCCTACACGCTGAACTAGCTTCTGCAGCTATTTATCACATACTGGTCAAGCACGTGCAGCCCCTCTCCTACGGTGTGAATATAAAAGGCATACAAATATACAAAAGTAACATTTGTTGCCCGTGCAATATGTTGTGCAGTGAGTCAACAAGAGAACCCCTCAAGTACTGAAGCTGCAGCTGTTGCAGGGATTAGGAAATCTTAAGTAAAGAGTCAACTTCTGCATGCAGTGTGATTTCTTCTATTACTGTATTCCAAAAGCTTTTGAAAGCCTTGGGGCTAGTATGAGTCATACCAATGGCTTTTATACCAACGTTTAAACAAAGCAAGTTTACTTTTGTGTTAAGCATTTGCAAAAGTTTTACCACAACTGAGGACTATCTTCTGCTATTCTAGCACCAGGTCTCTGCTGGGCACTCCTAGCAGTCCCTCTGAAAATCCCATCAGTGAGAAACACAAGGCTCGGCAAGGATTTGGGGAAGCAAGCACCTGTCACTCTGCCTCACTGTCATGACTCAGGGCTTTGCTCTTCCAGTATTTTCACATAAAATGTATACTCACTCAGGTTCACAGCCTTTGAACCTCAGCAATGAGGCCAAATGCTGGAGTAATTTAAAGCCTGGTGGAGGAAGGGGAAAAGCAGCCACCCCCTGCCAGTTGGAGCCTTACTTAATTCACTTACACTTCATTTCAGCACGCTACATTTTCAGGTAAGCCACATAGAGCAGAGGTGACATTAACCATGCCATAGTTTGTTTTTCTTCTTTTATGTGCCTTTGACCTGGCCCCTTAAGACCTTTTGGTCCCCCAGTTAAATACCTCAAGAACTCGTCAATGGTCATGAGTACCCATCTTCCAGTCCCCTGTCTTTCTAAGAGTTCTTGTGTGATTGTTGGGTCTAGTATATCTATGCCTGTCAAGCAGAAAAATGGCTGTTCATAGCAAGTAAAACCAAGAATAAAACCAGAATGAGTGGCTCAGCTGTTGATGTGACTGCTGCCTAATGCCATAGCAACCTGACACACATTTTAAAGCTTTCACGGAGGCCTAAGTGGGAGCTCTCAAGCTTTGAACAGAGCAAAGCTAACTTCATTTAGATACATTTAAACAATTTCCTTACATGTGATCCCTTGAAAGAGCTGATCTTATGCTCCTGCTTGAGCTTTTTCAAGAGGTCCAGGAACAACCTGCATTTACACAGCAAGATAGACACAGAGAAGTTAGTTTTATAACCTGCCTTCCTTAATAATTCCTGTTTTCAAGCTTTTCTGAGTTTTTCTCATGTATTTTTCCTTTCATCTTCCTCTCTTTATCTGGGAGATAGATGAAACACAAAGACTAACAAAATAGGGATGTAGTCCAAAACCCAAGCCTTTAGTTGACCAATAGCAAATACTAGGCCTGTTGGGATCCAGCTGACTTCCAGCTTTCCTCAGTCTGTACAGATACACTGCCTAATCCTTCTCATCTGCCTCAGTTGTGCTGGCAGAAAAATGCTTATAAAATATTTTGCTGGGTTGCAATTGTTCTTTATACATATGACACATATCTTACTAAAGCTTGCTTGCTGTCTTTGGGAAAATGGGAAAAATTAAAACCCTCATCATAATTAGAAAGTTCATCAGAACTACTATTTAAAGTCTACTGATCACAAAAACACATGGTGAGTCTTACCAAACCCTTACCTTCCCAGTGTTTTGACCTCAAACTTAGAAAAACATTTCTAGATTTAAAAAGCCTGTCATATTGATGACACCAAAATATAGCCCTTCTGTGGGTATACAGAAAGCAAGTTGTTTTGCATCAGGGAACTTAATCCACTCCAGTTGAGCCAAGATTATTCAAGCAGTTTCAGTTGACAAACATTTATCTCCTTTATCTTATACTATCCCTTCAGAAATTGTGCTTTACCTTAAAAAATAATACAATACTGTTAAAACAAATCCTGAGAGCATAATTTCTAAAATGTGACTCCTGAAGGCAGATGACCTTTTGGTTAGAGAAAAAGAAATTATTAGCCCAACCAAATGTTAATAGCATCTAGGTTACACTAAGTAAAATGTTTAGTCCTGCAAGCACTAGAATTCCACAGCTGAAACATCATATTTAAATTTTGTAGTGCCATACACAGTTTCTACTTCAGTATTTCCATGACCTTTTCTCCAATCTGTAGCAATTCCCCAGACTGCAGGTGCTTGCCCTAGACTAGCTTTTTCTATTATTTCTGTTCTATACTTGCCACAATTAATTTATTATAACTTTGATATTTACTCGTCCCTCCACTTTCCCACATGATTCATTACCACCCTTGAGCTCAACCTTACAGATTTGTCAGTGCAGATATGACCAAAAGGAGTGGGCCCAATGCTTCCCACATCACACTTGCTGCACGTGAAGAGCACAAAAAATGTATACACAAGCTGTAAATCTCCATAATCTACTGCTGAATATGTTACTGACAGCAGGTCTTTTTGTAGCCAGCTCTGTTTAAGGTGACCTCAGCATCTAGACTGGAGAAAATCTGTGTGTTCTTTAGCATGGACATGTTACCTGTGTTTTTCCAGGACATTTTTTCCCTGTTATTTGGTGTAAATTACCATGTTCTTTCACACAGCAGACAGAAGTTGAGAAATTAACCTTTGCAATTAACCTTTACTTCATTCTTTGTGTATACTCATCCAGGCCTTGTAAATATTTCAGTACAGTTTTTTTTCAAAGTATCTTAAAAGGATGTTTTTTCCTATTTATGTTATATTGTTCTTCTGAATATTAAATATTTTTCCATTGATAGCACTCATATTTTTGGGGGAAAACAAAAGGCCTAAAATGTAAGGGTAATAATCTGTAAGTCTCTAGTTGCTTGCAATTATTGTATCTTCTTTCTTTACTAATAACTCAGCGTAAATTTGTCCTGACCCTCAGTATGGGTGACAGAGAGTGAAGAAAGCAATGGAAAATGCAGTGCTACCATCCTGGCTAACAGGACTCCCAAGGGAGAGTTACAGTTTTTATTGGACCAGACCTGCTTTTTGTCAACTACATAAGCACAAAAATGACTTCCATCCAGCACTGATTAGCAATAGTATTCATAATCAGTTTCTTTACTCTTACTTGTTCTTTGTTAAAGAGGAAACTGTGTCATTTCAATTTCTCTTGCAAAATCATTCTCTAACTAGAAAGGACTATATCTGACAAAAAAAATCTTGGTTAAAGCTGACTGCCCTCCATCTTCGCTCTTCAGCATTTTGTAATTAGCCATTTACAAAAATGCAGATGTGGAAGTAAGGTACTAAATTTTTCTCTTTTCACAATTTTTCCTAATTGCAGTGAAACCTAGGCAAGTGATACTGTAGTTCCCAGTCATACTAGAGTTTTCATTCTCAACACTCAGGAGCCTTTCCCCGGTGGGGCAGATTAATACAGCTTTTCAATATGTTTTGGAGCTTTCTTACAGAAGAAAGCAACTCTTTTTGCATGTTTCTTTGTGATCAAAGTCAAACCTGTCCAAGTCAGAATTTGGAATGACTAAATTTTTTAATTAAGACATTACGCACAGGAGAGAGAGCTTTCCTTGGAAACTTGTTTCTGTTTGTTACTAGCCCCACAGGGTGCCTAAGATCTAATGAAGGGAAGGAGGCCCTAATTACATATCCCAGTGACAAAACACCACTGCCTTCAAGGCAAAGCAGAGGGATGAAAAGGTCATCCTAACCTTTTCATCCCTCTGCTTTGCCCTGAACAGACCTTTCCTGTATGAGTCTAAGATAACCTACAAAAAGGAGAGTTGAAGTCTGTATTGCTTCCAAGAGGAACCAAAGAGGAACTGGAGGAAAAGCAACAACCTTAAATGACCTTTTGTTGAGGAGAAAGGTTATCAAACCAAAAAGTGGAGGTTATTTACTGTTAGGCTTGAAGCAAAACATATGTAACTGATCCAAATGATATTAAGCATCACATTGGCTCAACAGTTTACTTAAGACACTTTTTATCAGCATTTAACTGATCAAAGTATTAACTCAAGGATTTAGCTGTGCATTTTCAACACAAGTTATTTATCTTCGCATTTACAATATAAGGTATCTAACTTATTGAAGAGTTTCTTGCTGTATACAGCTAACATTTCTTTACAAGTCAAATCATTTTTGCTATCTAGGGACAGTGTTTCATATAGGGAATAGTTTTCATAACATACTTAATTAACACTGAAGTCCTGCATGCCTTAAGCTTTGGCTGGGGATAAGATGCAATACAGGAGCCTGCCCATTTCTAAGAGGAAAGAGGCAGAGAATTTAAGTACAGCTTGGTAAAAAAATAAAATACAGAAACATTAATTCTTTTTGGTTCCTTTGCTATACAATAGAAATATTCCTTTCATGTGTCATCTATTCTAGAGAACAGAGTTGCATTGACAGAAATCAGTCCAGAAAGAAAATTATTAGGGAGGTGTGAAAAGGCAGACAAAAAACTTTTTTTTCACTGCAGACCTTTCAGTGTGGTAAGTTGTGTGACAGCAACTTCATGCACTATTTAATTTGTAGAGTTCTTCAAAGAAAATAATTAATCCAAATGCACATTTTTGTAGCTTGTCTTTTGCCTTTCTTTTGGTTCATGTACTATTTCAATATGTTCATTTCCATATTTGTTATAGTTCCAACACCAGTACATCATTAATTAATGGCAACATGGTTTTCAAATTGCAGACTGAGGACAGTTACTCAGAATATGTGTAAGACATCCTCCTTCACTGAAACGATGCTTCAGGTATCATATTCAAGAAAGCAAAGGTTGCTTGCTAATTCAGACTTAAGATAACTGTTCATTAATTGCTGTCTGTATGAGATACAGCAGAAGCTTTATTGGTTTTCTTGTAGCTTAAATTTTCTAATGAGTGTAATTAGGGAATATTTTTTACTAAATTCTTAATTTATTAAATATACCTGTTCCTTAGAAATGCCAGAGAAGCTTGTTACATGGATAATAATCTTAAAGTAATTAAAGTTGATAGGAACCTATCAGAATTCATTTTCTAGTCAGATAGTATTTACTCTGGTCCTAAGGGCTTTGTGGTTCATTTCTGTGTAAGATTTTTGATCTGTGTTTTTATCATCTGGGAACATGTCTGAGCAGTCAGCTAAGAACACCTCACATCAAAAGACACCTCATTTGGAAGCAGAACCAATTATTTTTTTGCTGCTCGTTGTATTGCTCAGAAGAAAATATGATGCATGATGTAAAAGAGCCACCTTTTCAAGCTTCAAGAAAGGATCTATGGAATGAGAATAATTCATGTCTTATGTATTGGTTTCCACCTCTGTTTCTTGATTTTGTTTCAGGAACTTACAAGTTAAGAGTTTGCAGGAGAAAAATCTATCTCTGTCTAGATATTTTCTGATAGACCCTGCCAGTGGAGAGATATCATATGGCAAATATTACTGGAGATAAATAATTTAGACCTAGGGCCTGTACATATACTCACAAAGGAGGAGAAAGGGAGGAAAATGAGCTGTGTAACTAAACAAATATCTGCCAACACAAGCTAAGAACATCTGGCCTTTGGCAGCAGCTTGCAGGGGGACTGACTGCGAGCTGCCAGCAGCAGAGGTGCAAAACACCCTTTCAGTAAAATTGTTGTCACCTTCCCATGGGGTGGTGCATTAGCAAACTGTCCTGGGACACCCCCTCACCAGGGCCAGCCAGGAGGTGTGTCAGCAGCCTTGTGCTCACAGCTGGGTGCTGGCCAGGGTGTCTGTAACCCTGCAAAACCCATCTTCCCAAGAACATACCCTGGCAGCTGCCCAAGGAATATGTTCTCCTGCCATCCCTCAGGCTAAAATTATGTTCCAAGCTACTTGAGGACGGCACAACAGGATCAACTGTGCCCAAGTCAGCTTTGGGAGCTCCAGCAGACCTGACGAAACAATGCCTTTTTGATAAATGTTTCTGAGACTCCATTCCTGAGCTAATCTGTTGCACTTGTGGGCAACGGAGATGGGCTTTCCCAATGGCAGAGACTGCAGTGCATGCTCACAGCCTGGCAGAGCTGCAGCATCTGTGCCCCTGCTGCTCCAAAAAAAGGCTTTCATCTGCCAGACAAGATGAGAATTGATGTCTACAGCGCATAACTGAGCAGGGCTGGGGCCAAGAATTCCGTCTTCACTGCTGGGGCCCTGAGAGAGCTCCAATACTTGCTCGTCTCCAGCATTACCAAGAACCTCCATTATGAGAGATTTCAATTAATTTTAGATAGGGCTGACAGTGACTTTCTAGTTACCTGACAGAGAATAGAAACTTCTCTGCCCTTCCGGCTTCCCTATAGCCTACTACACCTCAGGCTTGAAATCATTTTTGAAAAGCGCTAGGTTTTACATAAATTTCTTCCATCAGTAATTTTTTGCAGCTGAAAAGAAGAGTGAACTCTTAATTCAGGATCTAGGGCTGCCTTCTGCAAGATTCTCCAAGATAAAAAGATAAAAATGAATCATGGTCCCCATTAGTTTGCATACTGACAGTATCTCATCTCTCTACTTGCCTACCGATCCAGAAATTCTTCCACTTAAAGCACCTCCAGGTTGTACAACAGTCATTATAGTAAAAAATAAAATAAAATAAAACAAAACAAAAATCTGGAGCCATAATTACAAGGGGCTTACCTCATAAGTTTCACATACATCTGAATCACTGAAGGGGTCATGCTAGTTGGAAAGTACTTGAGGAAAGTCATGTACCCCAGGAAATTTAGTTTGGCCTCCATGTCTCCCAAACAAAGTCTCTTTAACACAGTTACTTCTCCTGACAGGAACCAAAAAATTACTGAATTACTGAAAATTACAAAAAATTACTGAATACTGAATCTAAACAATGCTACTCCAGGGCACAATTTAGGATACGAGCAGATTTGGGAATGCCTACACAGACTTTACACACATACTTCAGTACAAAACATTGAATGCATCACATTTAACTCTTTCAGTGACTTATGTGAAACTGAAAAAACACACAGTTTCCATGAGCCTAACCATAGATTTAAAGTCTGCACCCAGGGTTGTGCAAACTCTACTAGACTTGAGTCAACAGAGATACGTCAAGAGACACAGGACCGCAGTCAGAGAAAGGGCCGGGTCAGCATCCAGTCTATAACCATGATCATATGTGGATACCAAATCAATAAAAATACAAAAGAAGGATGAGAAAATGGCAAAAACAAGGATCATAATTATTTCATATTTAATTTGCTTTGCTTATCAGTGAACAATTGGTGGAAGGAAGCCACTTCAGCAGTTCCTTGCTGTGAATGTTCCTGTAACTTCTACACAATCCAGAGCTCCTAAAGGTACTAACCGTGTGTGCTATATATTTTTACACACTGCACTTATTTCACTGGGAGATTATGGGACATAAGGTCTCTGAGACATGTGATTGTGCTGCAAGAGGTGAATATTTGGCTTCCACCTGGTGCAAAGTTTTCATTAAACTGAACAGGTTTCCTCACTTACTTTACTTGTTGAGAAGCATACAATTAATGAGACATCATTTATTCATTTCATGCTCATGGCAGTAGCATCTACTACATGGTACTAATTGTAGAAATGAGCAGCCTTTGTATAAGTCGCTTTGTTTGGTTTTCACTCTTTAGCCTAAATGCAAATTTTAATTTTATATGAATACGGCAATTTTTTCTTATTCGACTAGCGTATACCAAGCTTAGCAATTCTTAAACTTTATAAAATTCACCAAAATATTTTCCAGGTTAGATTTTCCCTCCATTGACACGATTCATTTTCCAAGTGTTTGTGATGGAAGTAGATTTTGAAAAATTACTTTCAAATACTCCGGTTCTAACTTTAATATATTATGTTGCAAATGACAAAGATTTGCTATTGCGATTGGAAAATTACCCTTTGAAGAAAAGGTCTGACATGTTCCCCTCATTTAATTTTCCTCTGTGCCCTTGCAAAAGAAAGTAAATGAAAAATAGGAACAGCTGATTGAAGCAGAGTGTATTCAAAAATTAGGCATTGTACACATGTTTGATCTTAAATTTTATACTGATACTTATCAGTATCAGTATATCATGACATTGTGTTTTTATGGTTTTTAGTTTGTTCTAAACATAATCTTTTATATATATGTATATATGTATATATAAAATTTAACGTGTTTTGTCCAGTTTTAATGTCTTTGGAACTTGAAGACAGTAATTGTAATAATTTCCAAATTTCTTAAGCAAAATTTTGCATTACATTTATAGTCATGATTTTAAAATATCTGAATATTTTGAAAACGACACTCACCCAGGGCTGTGGAGAGGAAAAAGAGTAGTTGCTGTATTATAAAAGAGTGTGTGATTACAGGTTGCTAAGGCTGACTTAAAAGCAACCAGGCTGAAATGTCAGAAATAGCGGTGAATGTGCATGAATTATTCTCCAGGCAATCCACCTATACCTCTTTTCTGTTAGTCTGAATGATTTCCTATTTCTTTAATCTAAAAATTGTCCTTTCCTGCAGTTTTTAGAGTGGTATCTTTTGCTAATAAAAATAACTTTGTATTTGTCTGTTAGAAAAGAGTATGCTTATTTAACCAAGTAACATTTTAAAATCAGAATTTTCCATCAGCCAGCATCTCATTAACACATACACAAAAAGCACAGTAGTACAATAGGACAAAAATACTAAGAATTTAATTGGTATTTTTCCTCTGTCATTAGCAACTTTTTTGGGACCCACTTTCCTGTAAAACAGTATTATATTCTCCTCAAGGGGTATGATACATTAAACTCTATGTTGTTACTGAAATTGTTAGACTAAATCAAGACAAAGATCTATCATATAACACGTAATGTTCAGCTGTAGCAAAATAGCAGAATAATCACTAACCTAGTTATGAGATGTACAGACAACTGTGCAACCCAGCTCATTAACTGGCATAGGGAATTTTTTAAAATGCTTCACATGGATAGTTTATTTCAGAAATAAAGACAGCACCAGAACTTGCATAGCTTCTTCATTTTCATCATCTAGAGAGTATTAATGTCAATTGCTGATAGTGGCTTTTTCCACTTAATTACATCAAGAAATAATCAGGAGTTAATTAAACCATTGTTTTTTACTCATGGACTACTGATACTTGAAGTCCTACAGGCATGAAGCTTTCAAGGCCTCACAGGATAAGCTGATGTTTCTTGCCTCCTGGAGATCTTTTGACTAGTTGCCTTTATCAAACAGCACAGGGAAAGTGTTCACCTGGAAAAATATTGCTCCAGATCCTGGCATTCAATGCACCCACCCACATAGTTGGGTGAGAAAACTCCTCTGCCCTGTCATTCTCTTATTGTCTGAGACAGCAAGCAGTCAAAATAATTTTCTTCAAAACTCCTGTTTCTCCAGGAACAGTGGATGCCAGTGAGATGGACTCTGCTGGCTAGGTTACCCCAGGTAATAGGACCTCAGGCGAGCTTAGGACTCTGTTTATTCTTGGACACAAGGGATCGAGTTCTTGATCACATCTTCGAAACATTACAAAAGTGCCTCAAAGTACTTTTTTGCTTAGGGATAACCTAAATGTGTAGCCAACATTAATCTCCAGCTATTATTTCCATTTGAGACATCCCTAAGCTATGGAAATAAATGACCAACTCATCTGCAGTCTGTCTTCAGAGGGCTACTTTTAGCATGGGACCTCAGCTCCAGTTTTAAAGCTCCCATTTGTCTGGGGTCATAGGTTTTCATTGCTATGGAAGCAAACAGATTTTCAAATGCTGCTTGGTATATATTAGTATGTCAAGGAAATACTCTTAAAAGATTTTCAGAGACTGATTCCCCTTTCATAGAGAAAGGGATGTTTGGCATTCTGCTACAACTTCCCACATTTACCTTCTTTCAGGAAGACAGCTGACACTACTGCATTGTGACACTACAACATTGCTGTTATAATTAACAGTTGGCAAGTTGCATGGTATATTTCTTCCCTTACAGGAGATTCAGTTCCTTTGTCTACTAATTTTCACATGAGCCAAACATACCAGTATAATGGTGAATAACTAACACTTCATTTTAAAGATTTTTGTGCCATAGATCTCATCTTATTTTTGCATTTTCTTTTTTAGCCCCGGCTCCTCTCTATTTCTCTTAAAATTTCACTTCGTGACTGTGTGCTCTCATGGTCTGGGTATTTTTTCTCATTTCCTTCTAAGTTAGAGTTGTCTGACAACTAATGACTTATTATCTCTCTGAAACCTTGCCCCCTTAATATATTTCTCATCCACCTGAGAGAAAGACTTAGAGCTTAGGGAAGTGCTGTTCAATTAGCCTGTGTCTGAGATAACAGGGGCCAAAGGTAGTGTGCTTAACTTGCTTTGCAACGGCTTCCTACATGTCCACAGCTTAAGGTGACCTACCTTGAACTCTTTGTCAGCTCCAATCTGGTTATAATTCAGTGTAATCATATCTGAGAGGAGGTTTTGATTGAAAAGCTCCTTTTTTGATGGGCAACTGTATTATTACCTCTGCTAAGCCTCCCTCAATTCTGTTTAAATCTTCTAACTAGTAAAGATAAGCCAATTTTTTTACAATAAAATTGAAGTCATGTTTTATTAATGGCATCCTTGGGATTGCTTCACTGTTCTTTCAGTTGATTGTGGTAGCTCCGTGGTTTCTGGGTACTCTGTTTTAGGTGATTTAGATATATTCAAAATTTATATTCATAAATTCCTAACTGAGTATCTTGGTACTTCTGTAGTATTTAGCAACAGGTACATCAGTTACAATTTTAAGCTAGAAAGCAAAAGTTTATTTATTTTGTTTGACTGAAAAATGTCAGCTTTTAGGACACTACATAAATAGTGAAACAATTTTTAAGACATTTGAATTACGACAAAAATTTTCAGTATTACTTAATATTATTGAAGATTTTGAACTAAAATAGAAGCTGGTCCCAGTTTATAAAAGGCATTAACTTGCATGTGGTTTTTACTGTCTAAAAACTTGACATGATCCCCAAAAAGAGTTTCTCCTCCATTCTATTTTATACATGTAGGTCATGCTATTTTCCACAGTAGGAAAACAATAGGGTTGGGGGTATGTTTTCTCCATCCTAGCTTATAGCACCTCCTTGCTGCTAAAGCACTATTATAATCTTTCATTATAGACTGACATTAACATAATACTATAAGGCTTTTCTGAAAGCTTACTGGCTTTCTAAAGGGTCATCTTCTTAAAGTCATTCCATGACTCTCTCAAGCGTGACAAGTATGGAACATAAAGGCTATAATCTGAAGGTAATACAGAAGAGGGAAAAGTAGAGAATGGTCTTTCAAACTAGTATGGTTAGACTAGAACCACTGAACTAAAGGAGGCTTTTATTCCAATATGGGCTGATATGAAGATTCTTAACTAAAATTTTTCTATATACTTGCTCTGAGAGAAATTTTCTGTTGCTTATTCTGTAGGAGTTTGAATATCAGTATTTCATTAGCTAGCTTTTGTAAGCGGGCACTGCCTTCAGATGTTAGCATAATTAAGCTAGTTCAGGGGGAAGCACAAATATGAAATTCAAATGGACTTTACAGTACTCACCTATTAAACCTTCCTAAATGATGTGCTTTACCTCCTAAATGAGGCAATGCATTTACCTTAATATGAAGAAGATAAGATACATTTATAAAGAGGTACCTATTTGCATTGAAATCAGCACACCTATAATTTCTACTTTCCTGTAAGAAGGCATGACAATGGGGAACAAAATGAAAATTAATGCAATAAGAATCTGGTAATGCATTCAGAAGGAAAGATAAAAGAAGAAGAATCCAGTGAAATTCTAGGTCTCTGGAGATGCAAGTTGTTTCTTCAAAGTGGGAGTAATATGGCAGCAAACACAAAATGTTTTTTCAGATTGCAAAGGAATCACATATCTACTGTTAGATGGCCGCAATAACATAAGTATTTATATGTGCGTAGCACTGAGAATTCAAGTTGGAAAAGACAAATTAATAGAGTAAAGATTTGGCAAGTTGAAACAACCTGGAGGGATATCCACTTGAGTAAAGCTGGGTAAACAGTTTTTACTCTGAAATTGAGCCAAAACTTTAAGGATAGTGGGAAAAAAGTAGAATAAGATAGCTGTGTTTTCAAGGCCAGGTTAGCAGCTGGAAAACATTTGCTTATTGAAGAGTGAAGAAGAGCTGACACAGCCATGAAACCAACAGACCTGGTCAGTGAGTTCACCTAGGGGTTCTTCAGAAACTAATCAGAAAAGCAACACAAGATTATGAATAGGCACACAGGCTGTCTGATTTTATCAGTCTAATGTTTCAATTTTTAAAGAAAATGAATGCATTGGGCAACCTCAAGGTGGAATGCTAATGGAAAAGTTCAGGAAAAAAAATTAATAACGATAAGTGTTAATTCTTTATGAAGCCCTTGTAAACCCCAAGCTGCAGCTTAAAAAATTCAGCCCTGGTAGTCTTATGACGATTTATGTGCATTGATTAGGAACTTGACTGGTGGTTGCAATTAAAGGAGAGACAGAGCCCCAGAAATGTGATTTTCCTTTCAGCTTTTTTCAAACACCCTCTTTGCTGCATTCTTAAATTGATTCCAGTGCCCCCATTTGGCATCTGTCTTCCAAATCAGAACATGCAGGAGTGAAGATTCAACACCGTCTTTTCAAATGGGATAAATAGATATGCATGATGTCCCCAGAATTGCAATGGAAAAGTAGTGGCCCCCAGTTCCTTCTGTGTATTGCTGAGCGATGTAACTCTGAGTCTGAGAAAAAGGCAGGCATGCAGCTTGTTCAGAACAAGTAGCAAAGAATTTGATTTCTTAGGAGATGCAGGGAAGGTAAAGAAATGCTTAGTCAAATCTATTAAATTTTCCTAACTGGGACAAGGTATTCTTGTTTCCAGTGTCTAAGCAACAGAATATGATAAAAGTGTCTTAAAAGCGCAATGGAAAGAAGTCTTAATTTAATTCAAATGACTGTGTTTATATATTAAAGAAAAAGACAAGCTAAAGTAGCAGCTAAAATTGAATATTAGGTTCCTGATTTGCAAACTATTAAAATTAGAAATATAAGGCACGTTTTGCTCTTGCATTTTGGAAATCTTAGTCAAACCTGTTCGGTTCTGCCATCACAAACATTGAAGAGGCCATTGCTTAGAACCATTTTAAATTGTTCATTAATGGAAAATGTGGATTAATTTTACCTTTAAGAAAAAATATGTTATAAAAGTTGAGAGCAAAATATAGGGAAAATTTAATATATAAATGAAGTTATTTCAGTGACTTTGACAGGAGCATAGAATATTTTTAAAATTGTTTGAGTAATTTTCTTTTTGTCCATTTTTTTTTTTTTTGCATGTGGGAAGAAAATCCTAGAAATATAGTGCATTAGTTCTGATTTATCCTGAAAGATCATGCAAATCTTTCCTCAATGGTGATATAGATGGACTACTGCAGTGGATGCACTCGTACAGATTTAAGAAAAAACAAAACCCACTAGGAATTCTAGGATAAAATTTCTCTAATGTGATATTCCAATTTAAAACTTGTTTTCTAATGGAAAAATAGTCCTTGTAACAGGGCATGGGAGGAATGTTCAGCCTTTCCCTAGCAAGGTTCTGCTTGTCAGATTGAAGTTATGCATATTGCCTTAGAAAGCAAAGCATGCTTTATCTCCTCACTCCTTTACTCTTACACATGCTTTCAGCTGCGGGGAGGGATCAGGAAAACTGGCCAAATTGGTTGTTTATTTAATGGAACTAACACTCTTCTAATTTGGGCAACAGAGCTGAGTCATGGCTCACATAACTGCTTAGCCCTATTTCTCTCTTTGTTATTTACAACTCAGGGGAAAGAAGCCCATGTGATGTTGTTTCAAACAATGCTGATATTGAAGATCAGATACCTGATCAGTGGAGCCCCAGCAGTGGAAATATCTTTAGCTGGAAAATTAAACTAAGATATTACACCTGTCACTAACACAGGCTCATAAAATGATTCTTGTTAAATTTCTCCACAAGACTAGGGAACTAATAAATTAGCTAACTCCTTAAATGAAAACTACTAAGTATTCAAAGCCAAGAATGAATCTCACCAGTAAATTCTGAATTGTTTCTCCCACTTCAACTAAAAGCAAAGAGCCTGAATATTTACTTTTCTGTCTATTCCTATTTGTCTGTCAATTACAGAAAGAAAATTGAGTGTAAAAATTATAATCAAAGTCTTGTTCATCCTCAGGCAGGTTATTTGACATGCCACTGCTCATGCAGTTGCTGTGTATTAAAGACAGGGTAAGGTATATGGAGCTGGAGGAATGCAATATGCTGTCAGGTGATGCCCAGAAATACCTTCTAGTGTTTTGTGTCAGAATAATAATGCAGTGAAATATCAATAAGCCAGGGTAGACCAGCTTGTTGCAGTTTACGTAGCAAATGTGTCTCAAATATGTTCTAGATTTGCAGACCTGTACAAAAGGTCCAGAGGTTATTAGACTCCTCAAATAGTTGAAAAGAAGCAGTTTCAACTTACTACATCACTTTTCTTTCAAATTCTTCCCTGAATTCATAAATGCAGGGACAATTAAAGGAAAAAAATAAAGAAGAAACAACATGATATTAAAGAGTTCTGGACATGATAGGTTCCTTTGAGGAAAGTAATGGGACAGACAAGGAGGGACTGCATGTCTCTGGCAGGATAGTCTCCTGAGCTGCTGCATGTATGGGAAAAAACGCACTAGGCAGTGGGCAAGTGTCAAGTCATCTGCTTTTAAAATCTTTCATGGTTCTCACTGTTGCTGTCATTTTTAATGAGAGTCTTGTATTGTGTCAGAAGAAGAAAAGAGCTCTCATGCAGCTTAGGATGAGCTAGAAATGAGCAGTACTGCAAATAAAAGCTATTACGGCTTAGAGGTGGTGGTAGAGGTGGTGGGTACATCATAAGGAGGCCGCAGATGAGAAGGGACTCCTGGCTATAAGCAGGCTCCTGGCAGTATCCAGCCATGGAAAGGCTGCTGTAGCTGCACTGCAGCACAGAGCTGGCTTCTCTCTGGGCTTCGGGGACTGAAGCACTGCGGGAACTTGTCGGTGCAGCAACTGCATATGCAGAACAACCTCTGTAGAAAAGAACAAGCATCCCCTTGTGCTGCTGTTTGTTGTTTTCCAACTTATGCTAATATTTACAGATCTCTAGCACTTTATAGTACTGGCTGGTATTCAGAGTGTTACTAAAAGTCCTGCTGCAATCTTTGGAATGTCAGGGGCAAAAGAAAAGGAAAAGTTTAAAAGTGAGACTAACATGAGAATCTCCGGCTGATATTCCAGAGGTAAATGACTCGAGTGAGGGATTATGCTTCATTTCCTCCACAGAAATGTGCACATCCCAGAGAGCCCTGATGGATAGCTGGGTGTCATGCTCTCGGTTCCGGAGGTTACCAGTCCATGAGTCACCTGCACCCAATGGATATTATTAGCATCTCCTACCACTGAACCCAGGCATGTGAGCAAAATGATCCAATTCAGGGCAGGTATAGCTGTGCCTAAATTATCAGTGCAGGTATGCTGCACTGCACTGGGGACCATTACACAAGCATGACCAGGAATGTGCAAGAGGATAGCCAATATCAAATTAGCTGACTGCTCCTCTGAAGACCACTGCACACAGTGGAATGGAGTGCTAAATAAAACATTGAGATACTGACTTGTCATGCACGCAAAGCATGTGGCCACAGAGACCAAAAGTCAGCCAGGTGTGCCTAAATCCCAGGACCCTGCTCAGAAATCCTGGATGCTCTTCTGACATATGGATTAGCAAACAAAAGGCATCAAAGTCAAAAGTTCAAGTGTGTTTCCACACAGCTCTATATTGTGCTTGTCTGTGCTTTTAATTGGTTTTGTTCATTACTGCAGCTTTTTTACGAAGAAATTATAAATTAGTAGTGAAGGGCATAGAAACTATTTTGATCCAAGATATCCTTTGATTCACTTGTATCCTACAGTGATTACTAGCTCCTTTGTTCTCCTTATTGCTTATTCTAATATGGATGAGAACACATATTTTGCTTTTATTCAGACTGGGCCAGATTATCACAGCATTGTTAAAGAGAAAAATACTTTAAACAGCATGTGGCTTTTATCACCACCATAGCAAAATAAATGACAGCAATATATCTCATATTTAAAACAATTCATCATTAAAAGGCATATACAGCAAATGGCTTTTCCTGCATACATGATTTTGGACATAGATTTAACCTCTTTCCTTTAAATACCTGGTAGTATTTTATGGACATGATGTCTTGAAACTTCACTATTAAGACAATTAAAATATTTGAGTGAAGAACTGTGGGACAATACCCTGGTTTTTCTTCTCCAAGTTACTCTGTCTCCCTTGTTCTTTAGCCAACTGCAAATGCTGCAGATTGAGAAGACTGAAGTTAACAAAAATTATAACTAGCATAGACATTGACAAGCATAAACAGAAAATTATTTTAAGGATATTTTCATTAAAAATTTGAGTCAAGCCTGCTTTTGTCCTGTAAAAAGATACACAGAGCTGTCAACCCTTTCTTAGTTTCAATTCTGTGCCTGCTTGCTTGAACTGGAATTTTTTATGTTACGTTTCACAAACTGAATATTCTTTTTCAAATTTTTCACATGTACATTATTTTCTTGCTTCCATTACTTTAACATTTTCATTAGTACACTTAATAGTTACATATTTTTAAATGAAAGATATTAAAATGTCTGTAATAAGCATTCTCATTTTATCCAATAAGTCTGGTGTACGTGCAGTTCATATCTCCACAGGCTGCAGTGTATTAATCCTAAGTCATCAGGATTAATAGGAAATTCTGTGTTGGTTTGTTCTGCTCTTCTATATGAACACTTTTTACTGCAGAAGGTTTCTGGCAGCTGGTGCTGTCTGTACTACTAGCACAAGTGAAGTTGATCTTGCCCTTGGCTTTCTTATATGAAGGCTATTCAGGCTTTTCTAAAGCCAGTCTAGTTGGCTTTGTTTGTATAACAGCATGGACTTCAAGTTCTTTATTTAAGAAAAATTTACCCGTTTGTCTTTATTCAACAATATGGACATAAAATGAAAGCAGATGGGGTTTATTTCAGACATGTCCAGTATCCAGATTGTCAAAGGGAGTTTTATGAAAGCCCAGAGAGGCTCTGAGCTACCATGAAATGCTGCCTAGGCTAAAGGTACCAGTGGTCAAGCACCCATGACTGCAGCGCAGTCATAGCTTCCCAAGTATCCCTTCTATTAACTGTTCTGTTAACACTTTTTCTAACAAGTGCTTCATTTTGTGTGACCTGCAGCACTTTCTACAAAAAGTACAGATTATAGGCCTAGTTTAAGCTTTTAATTGCCAATAAACAGCTCTTGGCTCATTTGACCTATTGCCACATTAGCAGATTTTGCTTTAGTTCCAAGTTTCATTTGCGATTACCACTGATTCACAACTGCTGTCAACAGGATTGTCCTTGATGCAGTGGCTCCAGAGAAATAACCTAGGGCATTTACAGGTAAGATTTCTGAAGAGCTGAATCAGAACAATTATCCGAAAGGGTTAGAGTGTTGCTGAGATCTAAAGACCTGATTGGGTTGAAGAGGAGACTTCTGTCCACAGGCAGCAGGTCCTTTAAAGATTTATCACAGGAGGTCACTAGAGAATGTGGTGACATCACTGAAATTCAGTGCAGGCAAAAGTTTTGTGTAAATTTTAAATAAGAGAAAAATAGCCATGGAAAAATACCAGTGCTCATCAGGCCAGCGATGAGGGAAAAGGTCAGAAAATGATTCATTTGCTCACCAGACCCAAGGGTGAGCTTCAGGTGATGATTTTATTAACAACAACAGAAGGACAATATTTTCTAATCTGTGTAATCAAGAATCTAATCCTTTCTCTTTGCTAGTAAAAAATACTAGATTTTTTCACTGTAAGCTTGTGTAAATGTATGAAACAGACTAAAATAAAACTGACAGGCAGTAAGCATTCTCTGTTTTTCCAACACTACAAAATGCAAACCCTAAAGGACTGGCCACTCCAAACAAGTTAGAGGCTCTCAAAATTTGGTCTGTCTCTCCAGAAAGGGGCAAAAAAATTTTTAAATAAAAGGTCATTAATAACTCTGATCTTTACTTCAACTACTCATTCGTCATTTGGGCAAAATCTCAAAAAGTAAGCACTACTGTTTCTTCATAAGAAACATAACCTGCTCTTTTATTAACTTTTGCTGATTAAAATATAAACTTTTAAGTTTTGCACCTCGTTTACGTACTACCTAAAGTACTGTCCACTGGTACTAATCGTGAACATGCTTGCTGTGTAGTTAGAAGCATGGCTAAAAGCACTTAAGGTTCTCCTCTCCTTAGGTATCAACACCATATTTGTGCATCTCATCTGATGTAGCTAAATGCTTTAAACTCATTCAGGAAGGATGCATTTTAGGATTCAGGTTCCACCTCTCAGATCTTTCTGGACAGTTTTGTGATATCTTTTTGTCCGGTTGATTCTTCATTAAAATCTTGGGATTCCTACTGAATGAGGAGCACAGAAATGGTTACTGCTGTCTGCTAGTGTAGTTTCAGGCTTAATTTTCTTTCAAAACCTGGGAGCAGAGGAGCAGATGTGTTGAGGAGGAATGCGTTCTTATGAACTTCACTGTACTTATGGATGACTGGCTTTGGTGGCTTCACCTTATAGTGCCAGAAGCTATTTCTGGTGGCACATCTCCCGTCAGCTCTGTGCTAATAAACCCTCCTAGTTCAAGCATGGTTTTGCTAAGCTGAATGTATGAGCTTAAGTGACTTCCACCAACTCAACAGAAGCTTGAAACTAGTGAGGAATGGGTTTCCAGCTATACGCTTGTGGGCTATGTGTATACACATAAATATGTGTATTTATTACTTCTGCAGAGTCCAACCTAAAATATACCTTCATCACCTTACACTGTGTTGGAATGAATGAAGATGAAGAAGGACATCATTTAGAGCCAGGGTTTCGTTTTTTCTTTAACCAAAAAATACCTGATGCTCAAGGAAACAAAAACACTAGCCAGGACTGACTACTTTTTACCATTTTAGGGAGTTAAGGTGTTAATTTATGCTACTGCCACTACCTGTAAGTTTGCCTTGTATTCATATACATATCCTTCTTACATCAAATTATGAGACCAGCTGTCCTCTTCCTAAAACCCAGTTTGCCTCATTATGAGTAGCACCTACCTTACTTCACCAGGTAGGTGCTACTCATATACCTGTCAGCAAGGTCTCCTTTGGGCCTTCAGCTTGTCTCTGTCTTTCCATCATCCCCTGTGGCTTTGCAGTGTAGAGGGATCCCTGGAAAGGCATGGGGAGCAGCTCACCAGATCCCTGAAACACACGCTTGTTTTTATCACCAAACTGAAAAATCTGGTCACAAAATTGAGCACTTATGCCAGGAAACCTTCAGGCAGCTCTGTTGTGACAAAATCCAAAGATATCCCTCCTCCTCCCTGCTCTGAATAGACAGAACACAAAGAGTGGTGGGCTGCTCCTAACAGATATGTCCCTGCCCTTCACCAGCCTACTTCATCAGAACTATAAAGTCAATCCTCTGAGTGATTTCATAGAGTAGGGTTGGGGAGAAACAGAGATGTACTCCTAATATGCAGGCAGTAAGTAACACCACTTTTGCCAACTTCACCCCTTTGTATTATGTATTTGTGGTAAAAGTCCTAAAGAATGCCTGAGAAGCTACCTGTCTTTCTGACAAGTTGTATTTCATCAATAAGCAGAGATCTATGTTCCACTCAAAATGTTCTTGGGAAGTAGAGCCATACCTGAGGCCATTTAGTAAGCATCCTGCAGCTGTTAAGTGTTGCAGTAGTGAACTTTGAAATCAAGATCATAATAATTTTCATGCCTTTAAAAAGAGCTGTAATTTCTGTACTAAGTCATGATCATTTCAGAATAGAAGTCCTAAGTTTGGTTAGTCTTTATCTGAATTTCTCACTAATTTTCATAGTATTGGTCCTGCCCTCATGTGTCAAGCTTTTTACTCTGAGGCTTAAGTAATACTTGCCCTAAAGGCTGGAGTTGAAGGCCTGGTCTACTGAACATGAGCAGAAGTGTTGTAGTATTACTTGATATTTTTATTTTTCTTATGCATTTCAGTAGCAGAAAAAATTGCCAAGAGCAAGAATTTTTTCTTCCTGTGGCAAGCGCTAGGCAGTGGCATCAATGTACACCAGTGAGTCAGATGTGTACACCCTTGGAGATCTCTACAGAATCTTCCTACCATTTAATTTCAAGTAGTCTTTTTTTTTTTTAGTAGTTACTTTTTAATGAGAAACAGTGTGTAGCATTGTTAAGCTTGATTAGGCAAATTTAATTTGCTAAAGTTAATGTATTTGTGCAAAAGAAGTACTCATCTTAAGTGTGGTCCTTAATCTTTCAGTAATTTAGAATAATTTAAATAACCACAAAGTCTTTAACTTGTAATGGAATATATTTCAAGTAACTTCCTCTATTGTCTCTTCAACTGTCTCAAACATTGCATACTTCCATTTCTGCCATTGGTGCTCCTCAGTTTCCATGTCTCAGGTAGACACAGCCATATCCCTTTCCTGTGCCTTAATGGTTTGGGCTCCTCTCCTGCATAATCTGGTATCAAGAACACATTTTATGACTATTTGGCATTCTCTAGTTGAGAGTTTTGCCATTCTGGATTACAGACACCAGATGTAATTAGTTTCTCAGCACACCAGCAGTGCTTGCTCTGATATTTATCTCCTTCATCTTCCTGTTCATTAAGCTGCTACATTCCCAGAGCTCCTTCCACCATAGGGGTCTGCAAGAACATAGAAATCAGAACAATTGAACCTTATACCATAGAGCTACATCAGTATAACAGATTTGTTGGAGGAGTATTTCTAATCATCACTTTCCCTCCAGGAAATTATCTTCCCTTTTCCTAAATTTGCCCTGCTTCATTTTCAGTTTGGCAATGCTCAGCAGAGAGGTGGCAATACAGCAGGACAGTCGGCATTTAAATAGTCAGCTACAAGCATCTACAAAAGAACAATCCTCCTCAAAAGCAATTGTTTGCTTGTTATTTCTTACTTCTCTCCTAGCTGTTATGACACACCTCAACACGTATCTGCTCTGGCTACTCAATTCTAATTATTATTTCCTCTCAATAAATAACACTCTTGTCCTGTATGGGGTTCTCCTAATCTTATCTTATAGGTTTGTGTTAATTCCCACTTAATGGGTAAAGGTAAATGCCTTCTGATGCCTGTGATTTAATCTTCTATTGTACTTTATCAAATGAACACTTTAGTCAGTAAACTTAAACCTCATACTTTTTTGAAGTATGTAGTGTGGATGCTAAAGAACATTTTTCAGCTGACTGAAAAATGCATCTCTACTTCAATGTATTCTGTATAGTTCATCCCTAATCACAGCCTAGTTGAAACCAAATTGAAGCAAAATCTAAGCAGAATTTTGTTTTACTGCTGTTTGAATGCTCTGTCCATGCCCATTGGTTTTCAAAGTACACCTGTAGTACTTGTTACTAAACAAGTCAAAGTTGACTGTTTCAAGGGGCTGAAGGTTTCAGTTTGCTAGATGTGTCCCCCTGCCTTCAAAACAGAGCACAAGCATGACATTGCCAAAGGGAAAAAGTCCTCTAAATTTCCCCTGTTACAAATAATAGAGTTTTAATACCAACCATGTTTGGTGTTTTTTTCCTTTCTTTTACAATTAAATAAGGAGTAAGCAGTACCAATGCACCTTTACTGATCAGAGTGACACCCAGATTACTACACAACCTACCATTACTGATATGTCTTCTGTGCTCCCATTATTTTCAACCTGTTTTCTGCAAATGATGGGAAAAAATATGTTCTACACCATGTTCATCATAAAAAAACCCTCCAGGCATCAAATTCAGCATATGTTATCATAGACACAGTGCAGAAAACATCCAATTCTCCCTTCTCATTTATATTCTCTCCTGTGGTATATTTTTAAATGTACCTGTGCATTAGAGACATCTAATCCTATTTCCGCAAGGTTTCATTAGTATATGAAATAAAACTCCCAGGCATTATGCTGGTCATCCCCATCCTTGTGCAAACGAACAACCTTTTGAAGCAACAGTGCAAAAGTTTCTCTAAATGAGATTGAAGAAGTCTCCTAACTGCAATATATAGTGTCATTATTGCTTCATTCTCTACCACGAGCACATATGGCAAATTCTAGAATTGTCTATAATATCCTTTGTTAGAGCCAAGCTTTTCTCTCTTTATGCCATAATAGACTGAGACTACCAGCTTACATTATCCCCTACCACACAAGTAAAAGACCTTGCCTCTTGTGCTGTGAATTTTTTCCATTTTTACTATATAATTTTTTTGTGAAATATTCCACTTCTGGTTTCTACTAAAGATGCCCCCAAGCTTTGTCTAAGTGCATTTTATTACCATGCTACCATGCTCTTCGTACTTTTGCCTTATTCAATATACTTATTTACTAAAGGTCCCATGATAGATCTTTGCTAAACGTAATTACTTAACTCCCTCTGAAATTTCTAACATTCTCTATTTTTTTCTCATTAGTAAGGATTGCTTATTTAATATTTCTTCTACCAATTTCTAACTTTTTCTGCTCTGCATCATTTTGATTTCTTTGATTTGTCTGCTTGCATGCTGATAACTGCCCTGTGCTTGCAATAACCCATATTCACTCCTTTGCTACTGCAGCACAAAAGTGGCCTGAAAAAACTTCCTTTCAAATATTCAGATTCACCACCTACCTTCTTATTCAGCTTGGAAAAACAGTGGGTTATTTGGTAAGATTTGGGGAATTTTTATCTTTACTGTTTCGTTAATTTAATTTAAGTCTTTTCTTTTGATAACAGCACTCAAATTTATGGTAGAAATTCTCTCTAAAACAGTATTTGTATATTATATTCCTTTCATACAAGACTTCACAAAATAAGTTGTTCACAAAAGGTCTTTGATGCCTGTGAAGAAAAACCTCCATGCAACTCGGCAACATCAAGGTGCTATAAAAAACAAATCCTCCAAGTAAGGATTACATGTTTCCCAAGGGGAATAAAGAACATCCAATAATTCATTTTCAAACAGACCAACAAACTGTTTTGTGTCCTGTTTAGATGGTAAATAAGAACTCAATAAATCAATTTAAAACTTCTGATGTGGATCATTGTTTCAGTCTTTTAAGAAAAGTATCCAGAGGAAAAACATCTTTATATTTCTGTTGGGGTCACTGCATGGCCAATTGCCTGAAATTTTAATGCTTTCCATAGTCTAAGGCTATATGAAGGTTACTGCCAGGCTACTCTTCCATTCACCTTCTTCTTTGTATCTTTAGTTATGCACTACCTTACAAACCAGTATAAATCATGAAGCTGCTTTTAAAGAACTATTTATTCTGTCAATCCATTAAATTTCACACCTTGTCAAAGCAAGTGATGCTCAGTCAATCAAATTATCTAAGATCATATGTTAGTCTACAGTTTAGAATTCTTCATTTTATTAGAAGTCTAATACATGTTGTTTTTCTGGTATCAAATATTTGGTTACTGTCAAGCATTTTTCCCTTAAGTCGCCTGTTAAATCCCAACCTGCAGCATGAGTTACCTTGCCTATTTCCACTAACTGTGTTTAAGTTCTGTGTACAACTGGTTCTCATTATAAGATCAGTTCTAGATATGTCTTCAGGCAAATAGACCTGACCCACATGATGTAGACACTTGTTAAGCAAAACAGTATTCTGAACAAGTTAACTATTGAAGTGTGGCACACAAATCAAACGGGTGACTCTCACTGAATTTGGGATTTGTAACCTCCTTTTCAGTTTCCCTACCTGTGCCTTTGTAGTCTCTGATTCATGGAAATAGCCTGCCTTTGAGCAACAAGTTCCTTGTTCTTGACAGGAAACATACTGTGTGTGTGTTTGAACTATTCAGTAGAAATGGGTTTTCCATAAATCTATCATAGTTATATATTCAGCATTTTATATGAACATGGAGCCACATGCATCCAACAGAAGGTATGAAACAAAAAAAGAAGTCTTACACTTATTGGTAGATCCATTTCAATTTTTACTGAATTTCCAAACACTGTATGGTGGAACTGAGTAAGTGACCCTCATCTGGCCATGCTGCCACCTGTTCTGTAGCTTCTTCATCTGAGGGTCATGGCAGGCTGACATCTCTGCAAGATATGTAAACTCTTGTTCGCTCTTGCACACAACCAGAACTGAGACTGTGATACCGGCTCTCTGTGCCATGGATGACCACACAGCAGCAAAGGGTGCACTTTCTCACTCTTTCTGGCACAGGCTGCAGATGGAACTTCTTTCTAACTCTGGCTCATCTTGTCTTCCTCCCTTGTAACCCTGGGCACCACTTTAGGAAAACATCACTGATGCTCTCTCTTCTCCCTGCCTAGCATGCCATGTACATCTATGCACTTTCTGCACAAATATTATAGTTTCTGGGTTGAATATCGTACTGCAAATCATGCAGTCTCTCTGTGTGATAAACACTGGAGGTTTTTATTTTCAGTTCTTTTGTCCTTCCCACTCCCAGGACAGCTCTTCTATTTATTGTTGCTTTTCTCAGTTTACAATGTGCCCTAGAAAACCTGTTCAGCTAGTTTTTCAGTTTCTTTGATTGATTAACTTTTCTCTTATTAAGCCAGGATCAAGCCTGCTTTCTGGCATTACTATTTTGTCTTATTGTGCTAAACTTTGCAATAGGATCAATCATACTTGAATGAACGAGAGAACAATGGTGGAATATGCATTGTTTAGTGGTCTGACACCTGACCATTACTTATTTTTTACATCAAGCTCCCTAGAATCATGTAAGTGTTCCTAGAACAATGAATTTAGTATTCAATTCGAAATAAATGGCTATATCTCTTTGCAGAACATAGATCTTTAGTTTTGAGTGGAGACCTTAACATATCACCTTAGAACTTGTCTAATTTTCTCTTTTGCTGTAGCCTACAGCTTTCATGCTGAGCATTGAATGACAATAATTGACAAATTCTGGAAACCTGCATGATACTAGATCATTCCATAGGCATCCTGACACCTTATCTTTTGGCTTTTTTATAAACAGGTTTCTTTCCAGGCCATGCTGCTCTCCAAGCCAGAGGGGAGAGGCTGGGAGGAACTTGGATCCATGCCATAGCACAGGGATTCTGCCCTAACAGCTTACAAGTGACACGGAAGACTGCAGCTAAAGTTAGGATACTGGAGCTGCACAAAGGTGTTCCCACTGTGCTCAAAGCACAAAGACAAGCAATATGGAGAGCTCTCTGAGCTCCTTTGCCTCTGGATTCTGGCAGTCCTCTTTTCCCAGAAGCCTGGGCTAGTGCTTACACAGGGGGATCCACAATTTAAATTCAATCATCTCTTCCATTTCAGTTCTTTGTAGACATTGATGTTCACACAGATGGTCAGCTACCTACTCCCATTAGTAGTCAGTCTTCATTAAGTTTTCTTATAGATTTCTTAACACCCTCTGAGACATGTTAAAGAAGTTGTTATTCATATGCAACAATGTTTATACTAAAGGATTTTGTTTTAGTTTTGCTAATGGCAAAAAATCTAGGATTACTTTTTTACCCTGTACAGCTTTTAGGGCTGTTAGCAGCTTTCAAGTGCTCCAGGTATATCATTTTCAAGAGTTAAAATTGGGCAATTTAACTTTGACAAAAATTCCTCTTTTGTATCCTGAAGTTTATCCTCTCTTCAATCCTGCTCTTTAGTACATGGTCAACTTGTTTTGCTTTTGTGTTACTTATATGCACAAAGCTCTATTCTTAACCTTCCCAGAATCTGCCTACACAAACAGTCACATTTAAATTTCATAGCTCCATGGTATGGGAGGGCAATGAATGTTACACTTCCAGTTTAACCTCTTTTACAAAAATATTATGTCATATTTTTCATGACATTTTGTTGGGCATTAAAGCATACAATTTTCTCCTCTCACTGCAACAGCAGCAGTCATTTTTTAGCTCTTATTAAGAAACAGAAAAGGCAAACCATATGGTTCTTCTATTATTTTTCGAGATACAACAATACAGGAAAAGGAATCTGGTTTTTCATGCCCTTCAGGAAAGGGAAATACTAGTTTTTTTGGATATTTATTTTATGGTGAAACTGTGGCATATTGGAATATTCCCTCAAAGTATACTGGAAATATTGAGTTTCAAAAGTCTTCAAGTAAAAAAAAAACATAATGAACATGGTAAATCCAAGTTTCAGTTAGTTCAGGTGTGATCAAAACAGAATTTGAATACTGCTCATTCATTACAGCACAGCCCCAGAATTTTCAAGAAATTTAAATATTTGCTGATACTTTTAGTTAATCTTTAATACAGTGCTGTGCAAACTAGACCCAGTATGCCTAACATGTCTTTACCATTTCATAGGCTTTATCTCTGAATTTTTTTTCGTCATGTGCATGCCCATTCTGCTGATACTTTCATACCATTTCTAAAGTTCTACAATGATGACATTTCTTTGTCTAATAGCCAAAAACATCAATACCTCCTCCTCCACACCCCAATATTGTTTCTCCATTTCTTTAAAGATCAAAATCACTCAAAACCAGCAAACCATACCTTAAGTATCTTGGCATTTGATATTGCTCCATCTTTGGTAGCCACATAATGACACACTGTATTTGTCACTACGACAATGCAAGCTTAGGGTATTTATTTCAGAAATCTGATTTTTGCATGTGAAATACAGCTAATTAGCTGTAGTATTTAGGGGGGTTTAAGTCATTATTGCACGAGTTTTCCCCAAGATCTTCCTCCTTCTTCCAGCAAAATTCTTTCAGTGCTTCAGGACTTCTGGAAATCTTCTGGAGTTCAGGTAATGGCTCTACTGTGATCCATCTAAGTCACTACGATAGGCACATGAAAGCTTTCCTAGTTACAGGCTTGCCACTTACCACGTTTACACAAAAAGTTAGAATACTTGCATGAGCTTTCTGCAACATTTCAGGTCAGAGTAACTCAAATATTTCCACTTTTTAGCTTTGCTAGAGGCAAGTCAAGTTCAATGGCTGCAATGACACAGTCATTTTATTGCCTTCTTTGCTCCTATGCTGGGAATTCAGAAGTTATCTTCCATGCCCTGTCACCATTCCCATCCCATAAGCTGCTTTGTTTCTCTGTAGAGATTTTTCACATCTGGAAAGAGACTGAGTGTTACACAATACTTGAAGGTAGTATACGCAGACCACTAATTTCTGGCTCTTTGCTCATGCCCCAAGGTTGCTTCCTAGACATCTAGGATATTGGGTCCAAGCTTTTCTAATGCATGTTTTTCAAGCTTACAGTGCAAAGTGAATGATGAGCTTGGCATCCTCCTTGGCCCCAAGGGTGGAACCAAACCCCCAGAGGAAACAGACATCACATACTGTGTAAATGCAATGACTTCACAAAGTCACTAGCAAGATGCCATGCCCCAAAACTGGGGACAACCCCATCCGCATATGGGATTAAAAGCCCAAGAAGAATACATCACACGATGCTAACAAGTAGAAAATATCAAGGGAAAGAGCACAATAAAAGGCAGGTTTCAGACAACTATCCTGATAGCCTTAGTGTGCAAACTAGGTTTTGACACATATTGGAGGGCAAAATATCCTCAAAAGGAAGAGCATGTAGTGATCTATTTTTTTCAATACAAAACTAATAATTACACTGGAAAAAACAAAGAAACAAAAACCCTCAAATGACCAAATTTTATGTTTGGGCTTCCCAGAGAATAAAAGTTGTAACAAATGTTGCTAAGCTCATTTATGAAGATAAAGTAATGGACTTATTAATACAGGCTTTTCCTCACAGAGGTAGTATTTGTTTGCAGTTGGATATTTTTCCTTTCTCAAAGTGGCTGGTATGGCAGTTATCAAAATGAAAAGATTTACTCATCTCTTGAAGCCACCCATTCTGGTTTTCACCGGCTTAGGTACTTGCCCACGCAATGCATTCCTTGTTTTCAACTGGCGTCACTACCAGCAGATGATAGTGCATTATTTCTGAGTTTTCAGCTCTCAAGGACAAGCTGGTGTTTGAGGGCTGGTGACTCCTTTTTATGCTGCTTTGTGCCAGCCCTAGAAAGGCCTGTGAACAAAGGAAAGACAAGCTGCTCCCTAACCAATGATCCTTTAACTTATAGCAAAAGTGACTTTCATCACATGCAGGAGGAGAGTTGTAAGTTGTCAAAATTTAGCAGAGCTTGCATTTTAATCTGCATGTATGAAAATAATTTGAATCTCTGTTTTGTGTTAAGATGCAGTGCCACATACAGTTTTCTACGCTTGTTTTATTGTGTGGATTTGAACAGATCTTAGGCAGCCACTATCCCTGTCCCCTTTGTGCCTCAGGGCTTTATTAATTGTGAACAATAGGTCACTGTCTCTGAGAATGAAGAGAGGCTAATGCTTCCTAAGTACATTATTGCCTATTCATTTGCCCTTAAAATCGTTTGGCTGAATTTCATCTGTTCTTCCATCTGTGAAATCATCATTTAGGTGATTATGCAGAGTTGCTTTTCTGTTCTTCATTACTGTTTAATAGCTGTGCTGTCTTTAAAAGATTGTCTTATTTTTACTATAGCTCAAATGCTTCAAACATCTGTGCTTTCATATATGATGAACCCTCTCCTTTTCACACCACTGAGTTCACTGGTGGGAATGCTAAGGTAGCTCAAATACTAGGAAGCACTGGGGATTTTTTTTGTCCCCTCTCTTCAAAGTGGAAATTTAAGGTTGTTTCTCTACACTGAAGCCACCACTGTGGACATTGAACTATGAGTGAATGAGCAGGGTTGTAAGTAACAAAACTTTTACATAATTTTAATGTAATTTGCCCATCATTCTATTTCTTATTTAATCACAGTGACCTTCTGTGGGCCTAGAAAGCCTTAAATTAGAGGAAATTAGCTCCTATCTAGCACTATATTTTAATGCTTGCAGGGAGTACTTAGACCACGCTGTGAAGTTTATTTTTTTACTGCTTGTTTTAAAACCCCATCTGTACAGAATATTTTAGTGTTCATATTTGAAATGTATCATCATATTACCATGCTTTTGTCATCTATTGAAACTAGTTTAAATTTGTTCTATATTTTTTTCCTGAAGTTAGCGAAGAACTACATTCCTCTATTAATACAACTAATCTATTTTACAGGTGATTTCCAAGGAAGAGTAAAATGTAAAAAGCAAGTGAATGCTGTATTGCCCTCCTTGTCCTAGAGCAGGCAGTTTCAGGTTATTCAGCTGTTAGCCACGAGCAGCCTGTGACGAGTACACTGCACTCCAAAGACACAGCTCAACCTGAGCCAATAATCCCTCCCCCCATATCTGACTACCACTTGTCTCATGGCTCAGTTCCATCAGCAGCTTCAGGGTACCTTTTCTCCACAGACAAACACGAATACTGTCTTCTAAAGCTCTTTTGCCACTGGCAAGCAGATCTCTATTTTCTAGATGTATGGTATTAATAATGTACAAAAAGTCAGAAAACTTTTACTTCAAGTTGTATGGATTCTACATTCGACCTTTTTCACAACCTTCTCTCATATTTGAGAAGTATGATAAAAAGCCAATACTTTCAATGTCTTTCACACAAATGAGCCACAGTCCTAAAACCAAGGAAAAAAGTTTCTGTCTGGGGAGGAAGAAAGACCCTGCCACAGGCTTTCCTACCCAAATGGAATTTAGGTCCACACAGCAAAATCAAAGAGAATGTGATTGCAGGAAAATAAGGCACATCTTATGCAGCATCAGTAGATGTCTCACGTCAGGATTAAAACTCACTGAGGATCCTGGGAACTTGCTCTGGGCGTGGGCTCTGGTACCTGTATTTCACAGTGAAGTTACATAGCGCAGGTAAAGCCAATTATGAATACCCACAGTCCCACTTTCCACTCTTTAGGGGGATCATTTGGGGTTTTTCAAAGAGGTATGAATACAGGCATTAACTTAACTGGGGTTTTGCTCAGTGAGTATAATGTTAGAACAGATGAATATTTGCATAAATTATTGTAAACTTCATAATTTGAAGATTATTAAGCTTTTGGTAGAGAATAATGAGATCTACTTCAGGCCACTGGTAAAGTATATCAAAATAATTTTGTTACGTTAATGTAGATATTCATAAACCAACTTTGAGTTAAGCTATATTTTTAAATTTATCTTGAATTTCAGACAGTCACATCAGTGGTCAACTACACTCACAACTGTGTGCATATATCTCATATGACCAACTAGAAAAGGGAAATACGTTTTTTCTTTTTCCACGTCCATGGTGGGCCTGTGCATTTTTTTTCTTTTTTAAATGCAAACATGCATATTGGTGGGACTGATCCCTGACTACTGATATACAAGACAATTAATTTTAGGGAGATTATTATGGCATACTACATGCTTACTAATGGAAGTTCATTTGTATTAATTGATGATCACACCCCTAGGATGCACGGAGATAAATGCAACATGCCCTGTACTTATAGCAGTATGAGCTCATATTTTCATATGCACTGGCATTCCGAGGCTGATCCCCATTTGGTTTGACCAAATCAGGTCTCTGAGAAATCTGTCTTGGCAACTCAACAGCAAGAGGCTAAACAGGTTAAGTATACATTTTATCTTTATTGGCTGCTAGGAAAATTAACATCAAGTTTTACTTTATGGGATCAAAACTTCTGCCCGTAAAGAAGGTGAGGAAAAACTGAAAGTGGTAAAGGTGCATATCTATTAATCAGTCAGAGTAATAGTCAGGAAACACAGGTGAGATAACAGGAGTGCTCTTCTTATTTCCAGTGTTAATCAGAGTGTAATTTTAACTGGTTTACTCTATAACACATCCTCCCCTTCCTCTACCTCCAATAAATGTAATGATAAGGCTTCTCTTGATTATACAACTTTGTTTACCTTTACAGAGGTAAACTTATACATTGAAGTTCAAGTTTCCTTAAAACAACAGACAAAGGCCACTATCTTTTATTAAGACTTGTTCTTTTCATTAGAAAGTGCCACTATGAACAATTCTACAGGCTCACTATTGTTTTGCCATTCATTTTGGCTCCATCTTCATAACTCTGAATAAATATTCAGCTGTTTCTGCTAACCACACTTTATTCAAACCTAGCTATCAACATTATGTATGGTCCAGATGAACAGTGTTAACTGAAATGATCATTAAAAACATCCATGTCAATGTAATTATTTTTGCATCAAATATCACTGATAGTTATGCTTACTGCATGTCTGCAGTCTTGTGAAAAAAATTTAAGTATTGATAGTCCAGCTCCCACCACTGACAAACAAGCTTCTCACCCTGCTTCAAAAGAAGAAATGGAGACTTTAGGAAGCCTAATAGGAAGAGGTGTTTATAACAATCTTGTAGCCCACTACAAAAGAAATGTCACTATTAATAAAGTGTATCAATTATTCCATTTGTGTCAGAGTACAATTCAGCAGAAATTCAGTGGTTGGTAAGCTAATTATTTAGCAAGCTCTTTCTTCCAGCCACCAACAATCAGCCTCTCTTCATCCAAACAAGTTTATCAGGGCTCCTTGTCCTTTTTAAATAGACATAAATTGTTGTTTTCTCCTTGGGACATCTTGCTTAAGACTAAAGCAGGCTGGAAAGCGTCTGGTTACCCCTGTTCCAGAAAGGGTTTGGCAGGCTGTAGCTAAGTCCTCTCTGCAGATGTTTTTTATCAGTTGTTGTCAGTTTACCTGCAATGCTGCTGTCTGTTATCCATGGAGGAACCAGCAGGATGCATCCCCTAACACAGACATGGCTTCAACAGCCTTCCAGATGAGCAGTGGAAGTTGGCATATCCTGCCTGACTGCTGTACCTCTTGATTTTGTCTCTTTTGGGGCTTACTTATTATCAGGTCTCATATCAGACATTAGCAAGAACTCAAAAGTGTTAAATTCCCAGGCTTTGGACAAAAGCACTCTTTAAGAAGAGAACTATGCTACCAAGATAATCAATGACTGAAAAATACCTGAGTTTGTAAAAGTCATGCCTGTAATGTGTGACACTGTGGAGCATTGTGGAACAGATTAGAGAATTTTAAAGAATTGGTGTTAGAAAACACAGAAGGGCATCTATGACTAAGAACTGTTTGTCTCTAGGATATTTTAACCTGGTCATTTGAAGAAGTCTGTTCATTGCCCACACTTCTCATCAATAACCAAGTAAAACCTCTTATTGGATATTTATATATTATCATAAATGTCTAGTACATTTTACTTATAGGAGGCACTTGAAACTTGAGAAACTTTCAAGCAAAAATCTGTAATCAAAATCTTCAGCTAAAAGTCAGCCATTACACAATGCAGATAGTCAACTTTCAAATAAAAGTAGCATTTTATCAAGAACACTGTTGCAATATTTATTTCCAGTCATTTCATGAAAAGTCTTGAAGTTTGAGGTATTATGTCAGCACTTTTAAAACAACTATCAATTAAATGGTAATAAATAATTCCCTGTCAAAGACAGAAAAACTCCATACACTCAAAATATGAAGGCTTTAGGGAGCTGAAAGGACTGGAGCAATTGCAGCTGCAATTATTGCAGCTGAGTTCCAAGGAACACCAGATAAGTTTACACATGAGACTCACATTAAGCACCCAATCCCTCACCCCAAAAGAATTACTGCATGGGTTTATATTTTATTAGCATTTGCTTACATGAAGTAATAAAAATTAACAGATAACTATTTCTTATTTTTCTAATAAAAATATTTCATTTGGTTCTTTGCATTACAATGTTGGCATGAGAATCTTTGGCTTGCACATCACCCCAGAAAAAGAGAAAATGAAAGAAAAACATTTGGCAGGAGAGGAAAAGAAACTGCCATCTTTTCAAGGCCAGTCACCATGCAAACCCTCCCAGAAATAAAGTAATCCCATCACAAACCTGTGCACCGAAGCTTTAATTTTAACACTAAGGCTTTGAAAATTCTAGCAATGGGAAATTAAGAAATTGATTATTTTTAAGGAAAAGAACATGAAGTCATCAGTGTTCTTGTCCTTGCTGCATCCAAACATGATTTTTGCACCTGCTCTTAATGAAAAAGAGTTGTTCTTTTTATGTCTGATTTTCAGTGATACAGGCACAGTTTTGCAGAGGGCATGCTGGGATAAACTTTTAAACTCTAATGTCAGTTGACTTCTAATGAGAATTAGGCAATATTTTCAGAATGAAGTATGCACATATGTTTTTCCTTTCTGAGTCCGGAGGAAGAAAATGCTTTTTCCTTTTTTTTTTTTTAATAAACTTTTATGTTTGAGCAAGCAGCTATCTCACTAGAAGCTTTGTTGTTCTCATAGTAAAATTTACACTGCACAAGAAAATATTTTAAGCATATTAGAAGGAAATTAATTATAATGTCCTTGTGACAGTCTTTGAAATATACACACACACATGCCCAAACACATGCTTAAGTTGGGACTAAAATCAACACATGTTTCTGATTCTTGTAACATTTCTGTCTTTTTGAAGGATGTATTTCCCAAACTAGAGCATACCTTCCAAACAAACTCAGACTGAGAGCATAGAATCTCACCACAAAATTTTGAAATGTTTACATCTGGGAACCCAGACTATGGAGCCAACTAATTCACCTCCAGTTTATATTACATGACTGTATAATTACTAAGTCAGAAAACTGGGTTGCATTCCTGATTAATGCAGCAATTAGAAACAATTTTGCAAATATAGCATTACTGAATTCTCTCACAGTCATTCACATTTTAGCTGATCTGGTTTTCTAGGGAAAACAGTGATTTTATGCTGTCTCCATCAGCCACCTCAGACGTGTCACTTATCCGTGAGTGTTAGCTATCCACCACAGCCCCAGGTTCCAGGGGTGTCAATGGTACAAGAAGTACCTCATTATTATGTTAGCCTAAATTTTTTTTTTTGCTTATAATTGCTGACTTACATATTGACTGAAATAATAAATTAAAAAGGCATTTTTAATAAAGAAAATAGAAATTTATCTAAAATTTTTGTAAGCCAATATTTTAGTAATGTAATTTGGTTTGGTCTATTTTTTCATACAAACATCTCAAAGTGATTCCCAGGAGAAAACAGAGAGCTTCTTTATCCACAGCATCTGTGTGTGTATATATATATATATATATTTAAGTGGGAAAATTGTGTAACAAACTAACATTGGATTCTGTTTTTAGAAGTAAAACCAAACAAAAAAAAAAACCAAAAAACATAGTAAGCCAGTAGCACTATACCAGTGATTTTCAAGTGTGGAAGAAAGCATGACACACAGTTACCTCTCAAAAGCCAGTATATCAAATATCTATCCATAAGTAAAATACTTTACCTGATGAAGGTTCTGTCCCTCTAATTTTGCTAGAGTTAAACATGTGCAACTGGAGGAGAATGTCACCTGAGCACAATAGGCAGCACGCCCTTTCCTAGGAAAGAAATACTCTCAGCCAGTGCACACTACATTAATTGACAGGACTGAAGAAAAAAATGAAGAAATTGAAAGAAGGGTCTTTCATCACAAGATAATTCAGAATGGCAGGAGAATACCTCATTCAAACAAAACTAGAACACTCTTGGAGAATGATAGGTTGAATACTTTTTAAGCAAGTTTTCTGGCTCCCTTTGTAATAATGGAAGCACAGCAATGCTGTATTTTGCTTGTAGAAAGGACCTCACCCAGACCTCATGCAAAGGACGTGTAAGTTTGTTTTCCCATGCAGTGAGATGTGGAAAGTCCATATTTCACTACTGAACCCAGTCATGTTGTTTTAATATCCTGGATTAACAATGTGAAAAATAGATGTTATACAAATGTCCTTCCCAAAGTAGCAGGAGTAGAGCTCCCCAAATGCACAAGACTTACATAGACCAAGTAACTCAAATCAGAAGAAGAAGTTTTAATGTAATTTATGCTGTCAGCAATGTTCAGGTCCATTTTAAAACATAACAAATGAGTCTGTCAGAATGCACTGACAAGTGAAAATCTCACGTAATTGAGTATTTCCATTTGGATTTGAGCAGTTTCCTCTTATCAGGACTGATTCATCAGTTCACATCAGAGAAGTCTCCAGGAACCTGGAATAATGTATTGTCTTATATTATCTGCATGAGCACATATGGTATCTCACAAAACACACGGTGAGAAAAGTATTTTGCTACTGTACATCACCAGTAATCCCTCTGTTTTCAGCATGGCTGCGGCAGAGACACTGCTACTCAAAGCCCCCAACTCTTCTTAGAAGACTTCATTTGAAATGTTGTTTAATGTGACCAAGCAACCAAGTAACTGGTAGACCAGGAAAACGCCTAATACAGTGGTCAGCAGCATCATCTGCCACTTGGTGGTGAAGTGTATGACAGAGCATGATACTTTTCACTAAAAGGGATAAAATAAGAACTGCTTGCGGGATTATTCACAAGGTCTAGGAAGACAGTTTTGTTCTGGGAGAACACGGAAAAAAATGTTAATGGCGGGCAGAACCTCCATTATTCTTTGTTTTCTTCCTTAGGACTCCCCAAAGCCAGAGTGAACCCCTGTGATCTTTCAGACTTTTTCCGTCTTTCTGCTTTTGACTATTTAAGAGTAATTTTTTTACTGATGACTGTGAGAACTTTGGAAAACTTAGCATCACCACGCTGAGAATCCTTCAGGTAGGCAAAGGTTGAAACTTCAAACCCATGATTAAAACTCCTATATAAGACTATAGATTGACTTGCTAGTCAATTGTAACAGTACAGTTATACGTGCATGGATTTTATCTTCATTTGCTAACACAGTGAAAAAAAACATGCGTGGTTTTTATGCAGTCCTGTAATTCATCTTCAGTAGAACTACAGCTTCATTTTTGCACATGAACGAGTGCCAGGTGCTGGCATTTTAACATAATAATTTCTATCTAGCTGTGATTCTAGCAAGACTGGTAAATGTGTAAACATTTTACACATAAGCAAAGAAACACTGTTGAGAGCTTATGAACACAGTGATGAATTTGTAATCTAAAGCCAAGCCATGGTCTGCTAGTGTAATAAGAGTTCATAATTCTTTATGCAGGCTAAGGAACGTCAATAGCCTGCTTCATAAAATAATTAATGTTTGTAGTAATAATTTCATGGGTTGACTGCAATTTAATAGCCTTTATTTCAATATAAGCTCATGAAGGATATCATTGGCAAACAGGTTCTTATGAAATACATTCAGTCAGAATTAGCATTAAGCTCATGTTGGTGTATTTGATGCAGTTTTTACATGCTGTCACTGTTTATGTGATGATTCTGTTTCATAAAATTTTATGTGCCAACTAAAAGCTGGACATTTCCAATGGCTTTACTGAATAGTCTTATTGATCAGCTAGGAGCTGGTGTGACTCTGTGTTGCATCTGTTTTATGCTTGTCCAATACAAATTACTTCTGAGTGGCTTTTGATTTACGCAGCACGAATCCATAGACACTTTGCATCCTTTCCCTCCATCTGCCTGAATTTGTGGTGTCAGAGGGTGTCACATTCACTACCCAAGGGATTAATTTTCTCATTATTTAACAGGGACAAAGCAAGCAGCAGACCTGCCAATGTGCTCAGCCTTGACCTGCCTCTAGGGCAGAGTGGGTAATGCGTTCCCTCTGCCCTTGCCTCTTTAATAAGAGGACTAAGAGCAAAAATCAGTGCTATTAGCACTCCTCTGTGAAGAAATGGACCTCAGATCTTTTACTTGTGATTTGAACTAGTGACCTGAAGATATAGACTTTGCATGGTTTTCATTGAACCTTTGCAATATCTGGGTTACGCATTTAAATACATACTTGATTTATATTCAGCATGTCTGGGACACAGCTAATTCACTGAAATATTCATGTATTTTTTATGACTAGCAAAGCTGGAGAGGGCAGTTCTCACTGACCATTCCCACTCCCAACATACCACTCTCTCTGTTGTGAATCAACAACTGTTTGTGCAGTGAATCAGATTTAAAAATGGAGCACCATGAAAAAGTTATGCAAGAGAACAAAGTGAGAGCTATGTAACCCAGTGCTGATGCCAAAACAAAAATATGTGCTACCAAGTTCTTTGTTCATCCTTTACCAGTTCTAATAAGCCTGGCCCTAATTATTTGTATATTACAATGAATAGTACAGGAATTATTTTTACATTCCAAAGCTTGTAGAACAAATCTATGTAATGAAATAGCAAATCATTCTACAACTGCAAACAGCAAAGAAACCCAAACAATAAACTATTAAATAGGTAGTGAAGAGGATGCAGCAACATATGACAATGACAGCAAGAGACTGACCAGAGTTATGACTCAGCTCTGTGCAAGTCATTTCCAAGTGCTTCATTTTTTCCTTTAAAATGTAAGTAAAGAAAAAAATCACCTTTAACTCTTAAGAAGCTCTGAGCTTCTTAACATGAGCTCTGGAGGGCATGAAAAGAGTTATATAAGTGTAAATTTCTGTGCTTACTCATTTATATTAAGAAAACATCAGTTTTTCATTCAATGTTTTTCTTTGTTCAGAAGTCCATATCTTGATCTAACAAACCTTACTCAGTCCTCTCAAATGACCAGAATCTGTGATTCATTGTCTGTGTGCAGCAACACTAAAGCTTTGCAACAGCTTAGTCTGTGCCCCATGGGAGATGGGCTATGATGTCAGTCTGGCAGCCTAGGGCATGATGTGAGCTTAGATGGGAGATCTTCAGGAATCCATATTATACACTTTAATATTTACTATATCCTTTGACAAGTGTCATGTTTCCTTGAGTCTATACTAAATAAGACCTCACTTTGCAGTGTGCCTTTGGAGGTGTTCTTTACTCAATAATAAAATAATGCCAGAAACCCAGCTGGATGGGCAGGGTTCATTTTCTGTGGTGCTGTAATAACAGGGATACTAGTAGGGCTCAGAACCCTTATTAGCTGCAAAGAAACATTATATACTTTTTCTTTCTTAGAGAAACACCAACTATTACAAGGCCTTAACTGCTTTATCTTTACTTGTCTTAATCCCCATGTGAAAAAACAGGGTTTCTGCACCTCCTGGCTAATTCTTAAACAGTGTGCGTGCCCAGCCTGTTGCTCAGTGGTTCAGAGGTTAATATCCATTCTTTTCTGATCTAGTCCATTTTTATTACTGTTTCTCATCTCAATTCTATCAGCAACCTTGGATTTGTTCCTCCTTAATCCACTTTGATGTAAGACCAGCCACTAACTGACTCACCAGTTAGCAACCACCGTCAGATCAGGTCCTGTTTTCAGGGCAGCTGTTTCCAGCTCCCTGTAGTAAGATATCCGTAGTGCTAGTCCAGAACGACTTATTAACTGTGCCTTCCAAATATTCACACATTACTTGCACATGCATGTTTTATTTTTTTCATTACATTTTATTTTGGCTACTACATGTCTTAATAATCAGCATCCTCTAAAGTAATGTACAGCAATATTGCCAACAGTAAAAATGAGCTGGGCTTACTAGAATGGGCTCAACAGGTTGAAATACTGAGCTGAGAACTCCTCCAGCTACAAAGTACTACAGACAGAACAGCAGGCAGGTGAGAATAGTCTTAGCTTGCTTGAAGTGAGTTTGAGCCTACCTTGTGACCTGACCCATCAGAGGTTGATCTCAACCCTCACGCAACAGAATGGCCTCAGAGGTGCCAACATGAGCTGCTCATACCTGAGCAGAGTGAATCTACCCTAAATGGAGATATCCTGCTATTTTATGATGTGTCCACTGGGCTGGCAACAGAAACACAACCTAGAAGGAGGGTGGTAGCTCTGGATTACCTAGGAATTCAGCAGAGAAGGGGGAGGTTCTAAGGGGACAGACACACCACACAGGGGAGTCAGGAGTAGGAGGTTGTAAAGCAGCCTGTGTTTCACTTAACAATCTCTAATACAATAGACATTTCAGAAAAAAATAAAGTTGTAAAAATGCAATGTATTGTCAGGTTTTATCTAGTGTTACTTAATTTCTCATTTTTCTGATGTTTATGTTATAAAAGGTAGTAAATGAGCTCAGTGTGCTAAGAGTAATTAATGCCTACTTATCATTACCAGAGAATTGCTGATGGTATCCAAAAGCACATCCCGTTCCATGAGTCCTAGCAAGTGTATGGAGTACTAAAGACTTCCATATAGAAGGCTTGCTTATCCAAGCAAATAAAACTTAGCTGATTAACACTTGTGGTGTAAGTTGTTCAGCTTGCTAGTTCTTTCATCAGGCTCAAGAGATACCTAAAATCCAGCCTACCAAAGGTCAAACACCTGCAAAATGGTCAGTCTCTCTTAAACCAGTGGTATTGATGCAGCTTTCTGGGATGAGACTTCTGCAAAGATATAAGAAAGATACCGCTCCTCTCTTTTCCTTCCTTAGGATTATAAAGTATGTATATGCTTACAGCTGATGGCTCCCTTGAGATAAAAATTAATGAAACCATCCACAACAGGATTTTCTAAATGTTGTGTAGAAAATCCATACTCCCACATGCAAGATATGCCTCACTTCTGAAGGTGAAGAGGGGGTTTATACTTGAGCTTTGAACCCAAATATGGGAATTATGTTTGGGTATGTCAGTGATGATGTATGTCATCACATCACATAATTTTGAACATGAATTACATCAGCGGTGAATGCAAACAAATCTTTCAAAATGGTAAATGGAGATCATTATACAAAGAAATATTTCCATGCACCTTAGATGAATAGAAATCCAAGTCTGAAGTTATAAGTAAAGTTCTATATCAGTTGCAATCTGAAGTAGATTTTGAACTGAATCCAAATCTGAAAGTTTCATCTTGCCCTTCCCCACAACTGCTTTTTTATCTGAAATTCTGTAAAGTCAAAAAGTTGACAACAGCATTGTTGAATCCAAGACTATTTCCTGTACAGGCTTCAGAGTTGGTCTCCTTACCCCAGAACAACAGATGTATAAATGCTGACTCTGTGTGCAGAAATACCACCAGGGATGGGAATAATGGCATTGCTTCTATCAGCCAGAGGGCTCATTTAAGCTGATCATGATATTACAGAATTTTCCCTAATTTATCTTCAGAAGCTGTAAAGTGAAATAATCATATGGCATGAATCAGGTAAATGGTTTGGTAATGATTTAAAAGCTGAGTTTTGGGCCTAGACAATAAGTTTTTTTTTAAGAAGTTAACAAGTTTCAGTTCAGCAGAGCAAAACGGGAATGAATGAAAACACATAAATTAGACCCTTAAATAGCCCTTTGATGGGGCAGGACCTGTAAGTTTTCACAGGCCAAGTTGATGCCTTGAGAGGCTACCTAGAACAGAGGCTAAGCAGTGTTAAAGGAATAAAGTAGGCGTTTATTAAAAGGCCTTCAAAGGATAATACACCTTGGGCAGTACAAGAGCCTGGCTGTGGCTCCACCCAAGATGGACTGTGGGTCACGAGTTTTCACACTTTTATAAGTTTTGGTCCATTTGCATATTAGGGTTAATTGTCCAGTTACAGCTTCAGGTTATGAAGTCCTATCTTACCAGACTGCTTTCCTCAATTCACTGTTGTTGACACTTTTTGGGCCCGAAGCTGCAATGGTGTCCTTGGTTCTTGGGCTGGAAAAGGATTTTTTTGTCTAACTAAACTGTAAGGAGAACTTGCTAACACTTTATATGAAGTTTAGAGTTATATACTAATGCAGTACAGAATCTGGAAAATATGAAAGCTAAAACTTAAGGCATCAAAGTGACCTAACAAGCAAGAAGTCTGAGGATCTCCTATCTATGCCTGAAATTGCTGAAGATGCTGCCAGTTGTTAAGTTGCAAGTTATGAAGCTAAACTGATCCCCTCTGCCAAACATTTTGGGCACATTTTGAACTAAAAGAAATAATCATCCTTGCAAGAGTAGCCTGAGGCCATCTGACATAGTTAAAAAATGGTTTGTAAGCATACGTGCATGCAACTTTGCTGACTTCTCCTTCATTCTTACTGCTGGCAGAACTTGTCAAATCAATGTGATCCAAATGTATCAGTGTTGTGGTGTTTATATTTTTATTAGGAATACACATGTGCGCTCTTTTGTCCTCTCCTTCATTCAATTTTTCTGCAGCAGGAAATTTCAGCATATTTGGCATGCAGGCACATCAGCACAGTACCACCTCCAGTGAGCACCAAGAGGCTCCCCAACTTGAAGCTGCTGAATACACAAGACTGGAAAAAAAAAGTGAGAGGGAAAGCTTGGTTCAGTTTCATCCCACTGCTCACTTGGGAGATCATTCCCAGGCCACTCTTTCCCTGTTTCCCTGATGTTGGAGCTCCTGTGCCAAACTGGCTCTGCAGCTCCCACTGTACCAGCCCCATGTCAGGGGATCACAGGGGCTGTGACAGCAGGCAGGGGCAGTCACAGTGGACAGGGATAATTACACATCAGCAGTAAGGGAAATGCCCACAGACAGGACATTTTGCTGCAGTTCTTTGCCTTGCAGATGTTCGGTAGCCATCATTGCACTGGAGGCCCAACTTATTGCAGCCCTTAGGATAAGAATTTCTACTTTATTATTTAAGTATTTATACTTGTTCTAGTGGTGTTTGCTCTCCTCAGGTCCCAAGAGAAAATAGAGAAGACGGGCCCTGGCTTCATCTTTTTAGTGCCTTCATGTGTCACCATGTTCAATATTTCTGTGCTGAATGAGTCCTTGGGCACATCTGAACATTGCAGTCAGTCACTTCCCGTGTCTCTGTTTGCACTCGGGTATTGTTGCCTCATACTTTGTATTGTTTTCTGCAATGAGTAGAAAAGGCACATTACCCTGCAAGCTAAAGGTGGTGCAGACTGTTCTCAACAACATCACCAACCTGTACAGGTAGAGATTTTGGTATTTTGTTTTGATCTGAACAGAACTTTCCCTGTTTTGCTGCTGCTGTTACAAAGTGTGCAGCCCTCTGAAATGGCTGTCTGCCTGCTAAAGGCTTGCTTTCTGGAGGCAGGAACTAGCATTTATCATTCATTCCAACACAAGGCTGTTAAGGAAAAGGTGCTTTTCAACTAATTTTGACATCTAGCTTTTGATTTGTTCTTCCAGACAGAAGAAAAGGTTAAAATTAGACAACTGCAAAACGAATATGCCACTTCACTTTCACAAATGCTGTACTTAAACCAGATATTTTTCTGCTAACCACATCACATTAAGACCTACTACAAAATAAATTACTGGCTTTTTTAATGGAAATGTTTGTCTTTTTTTTTCTTCTTTGCTTGTGGTTTTCTCTTATTAGGGAAAGGAAGATATAAAGAGGGAAATAAAATTGAGTCAGAAAATGATGAATGACTTCTAAATGAGTTGTATGGGAAAGTTAGAAAGTTCCAAAAATAAGGGCATTGAATTAGGATCACATGTGTGAAGAAGAAAATGTAATAGAATTACAGCAAGATGTAGATTAGAAGTTCATATTTCTGGGGTATAACACAAAGGAGATAATAAGTGAAACAAAGATTTGAGGAGGCAGCAATGCATGTTAGAGTTAATATGGTTTGAAGAGAGAGAAAATTAACAGCTTGGATGAAGTTTTTTTGATGGGGCAAAGAAAGAAAGAAAGAAAGAAAGTGGTTTCTGATTGTGGTATGCCTTCCACAGGAATGAGACAATTGAAAATCTCAAAAAGCTGTTACACTGATGACAAGGCAGGAGGATTAAAAAGAATATTGCTGTATTCTATTTGCCTGTCTTTGCCATTGAGTGCATAAGCTCTGGCTGATTTCTTGATGGCACAACTTCAATGTGGCTGTGAAAGGGGCAGGAGGAGAACGAGCCTGGGCTCTGAAAACACATTAACTGCTCAGGGGGCACATGCCAAACAAGAAATTAGATCTTTTTAAATCAGATCTTAAGAGAGAAAGCAACTTTGGTCAGGGCAGGAAATGACTATCATTTATTTTATTGAAGCTGACAGTTCAGCTAATTTATGGTCAATGTAAAATATTTAGACAATATTTTCAATTTTAGGGTTAAATGAAGGCTTTTAAGTCTATTTTCAGCACAGAAAGGAAGGAAGCCTTGTTTTCAAAAGCCATTACTTCAGTGAGGCTTATTGGTGCTCTGTCAGTTCCTAGCTAGCTGCCAAAATATGGATTTAGGATCCTGGCCATAGTCAGCCAAGACAAAAAGTCTGGCCACAAAATATACTTCTGGGCTCTCTGTGAGAGCCTTAACAGCTCAGAGCAAAGCTTTGGAGAAAAACACCATACAACAACTTTTGTTTCTTGTTCAACTGTCTGGGCTGATTTAGATAATTATTTTATGTGTTACACTGCTTCATCAGTATGTGGATGTTGTGCCTTCAAACAGGTGGATTTTCCCTCACCCCCACTAAGTCATCTGAAAACTTTGGCTTGTTAAAATCCCAGGGTGCATCTATGGCAAGAGAAATTAGTCACTACCATGGCTTGGTCCAACCCCATCAACTGGACCCAGGCAGGGGGACGAGTGCAGGTTCCTAAGCAACGCTGGGTGGAGATGGCAATCCTTGGACCATTGTTCCCTAGTGCAGGGCTCCATCCCCAGCCCAACCTGCTTCTCACACAGCTCTCATTTCCCTCTCCTCATGTGAAGCCTGTTGAGTTGTGTCAGCAGCACAGAGAGAGACTTGCCTGTAGAATACACAGCACCTTCTCCCCTGAGAGAGGTCACAGTGACTCCATCACTGGCCTTGCTCTGTGTGTGCCCAGCACAGACAGACCAGTGGTGGGAATGGGGAATGGACAGGAGAAGGAAAAGGGGTGAAACAAAGCCATAGGTAAAGTGGTTACCTGTTTGAATTCTGTGCTCCTGGGAACACAATACATGACAAATCCTAGAATTGCATATCTCGCTTTTTTTCCTAATGTATTCCCTTAAATATTCTTATGTTTCTCTGTACACAGGCGAGGAACAAACAGCTCAGGAGATAAATTAGATGGTTATTTTTTACCTAAATTTCATTTATACTGTTCTGTGGAGAATGAAAGTTCCTGTATGCGTCTCCTCTAATCAAAAGGCAAAAGTTTTTTACAATATGGAATGATTAACAAATTAAGTGAAAATATTAAAAACCCCACCCAACCAAACAAGAGAGAAGTAGTATCATTTAGTTTACCTGAAACAACTCTAATTGATTTATTCTACCTCATTAATTTTTGGGTTGTTAAAAACCTAGGGTACAGCTATTTGTGAGAAAGATTAGATTATCACTCCTTGCTGACTCATGAGTTTTTCCCATCATTAGAACCAGCCCTCAGTTAAAAAAAAAAATTAAGCTTTTTTTTAAGGAATTTCTAAGGTTTATCCAAAAGTAGTGCCCAGCTCAACACTTTTTAATATTGATCTATCTGAAAATTACTAAGGAACACTCAGCTACCTAAAGCCAACAACAGGTAAACTGAGGGATCAAAAAAAAAAACCTCTTGGTCCATGCTAGACAAGGAGCACTGAACACACAGTTACTCTTTTGTCAAATTGGAAGACATGCGACTTACAGGCTCCTGGCTATGCTATAAAGGAGCTCAGGGAAGTTATGAAGCTGCAGGAATGCCTTGTTGAGCATGATGCATTTGATCAATGAAAAGCTGGCAGCATTCACACTGCAGATTACACTGGTGGTTCTGCATCTGGGCACATCTTCTGCCATCCTTTAAATGTCCAGGTTAAGATGTTCCTTTTTCCTACCAGCATTTGAACATCACTTTGTGAAAGGGGCTGGAGAAAATGAAGGGCGCCAGAAGATAACAAAGCAGTCTGAAGTGCAGATATAACTGTCCTGTAAGTAGCTGATAGAGATTTTTGATAGAGACATTATCCACACAAGTGCATTAAAAGCCACACTGAATATCCTTCAGTGTAACTAGCTGCAAGATGAATTTAACACCAGTTGAACAGACAGTCAGGACGTGATATCCCCGTTCGAATCCCTGGATTAGTCCCAGAGTTTACATAACGTAGTCCCTGAAGTCCACTTTGTAACTGTTTCTCATCATCCAAGGATTTCCTTTGGATTAATGGAAAGATTAACGTCTGGAAATCCTTTAAATTTCCTTTCAGCAGCATGAGGAAGCAGTGGAGTTATTTACCCAATTAAACATCTCTGTTTGACTTCCCACCCTTATTTTAAAAGTGGTGATTTGGCAACATAGATAAATGAATATTAATCATAGTTGTCCACCCTTCCTTGGCTTATCTGTGCTTCATCCTCAGCTGTTGCTAAAACGATTTGCAATTTTATTTGCATTTAAATGTATGTAAATACATACATTAGAGGTGCAAATTGGACTTGCAGTTTCTGACACGAGGCCTATAAAAAACTCATTCCAGAGATGCTTATTTTTAAATGCACAAATGTTAAAAACTTTCTTTTCACTAAGTTCTCCCTAGACAGTGAACTGCTGCTCTCTCTCACAGATTTGTATCAGAGGATCTTTCAAACAGCTGACCACTTTCAAATCCTGCCATTGTCCCTACCTGCTACAAATAGCTTAGCCAACTTTGAACCAAAACCAGTCTTTTCACTGGATTATGCATTGCAAAAGGCTTTGGATTATTTTGTGTGACTGGATCCCTTATTTATAACAAGAAGATTATGGTTTTAAACAATAAAGAATTTTTGGACTCATGAGGAGTCAGATCTTTTAATTAATTTGGTAAACACTTCAGGATAGAAGGCTCTTGGTAATCTTCTAGTGCAATTGATACCATAGCAATTCCTATATTTATGAACACTTTAAAAAATAGTATGTGCAGACCCTCTGATACCCTAGGTGGCAAAACAAGTCCCACTCACTTATGCTACGTAGATACTGACTGAAGCACTCAGGCTTGTTGACTTGGCTACTAGCTTTTAAAAAAACAACACTTGAGAACTCATAAGTTCTGGCATTAGTTATTACTCTGTTGTTACAACATTTGGCTGTCTCACAATCTTTCCATTTATTAATGGTTATTTACCGATGGGATTTGCAAATGAGATGAAACTCACAGTGGTAGGAGAAGGTCCCCAGCAAAAACTCCATTGCACAGGAGGTTCCACAAGCACCAGACTGATGAGGCTTCATTTTCTGTGAAGTGTTGTCTCATGGTTCACTGTCTTTGGCTTTTTCACTCTGAGACCAAAATGAAATTTCTGCCATGGAGAGACATTTATTACACTCCTTATGTGTGCATTTCCATGTCCGTATTAAGATTCGGTCTTAAATGGTAGCATTTACCATAAAAAAGTGCAAAAAGAGTCTTGCTCACCCCTGTGACCCTTCATTTTCATTATGTTTGTTGGAATTGAACTACCTTTTAAGCCTGTATTTCTATTCAAGATGATTGGAATTGGCCAGCCTGCTTCCAGTTGCAGGAAAGGATTTTTCTTTTCCAGGTGGAACAAAAGCAAATGCCTACCAAGAATGCCAACTACTTTATTTACACCACAATTGAAATCAGCCCATGACCCACTGCCCTGTAGGAGTTTTGGTCCAGCCTTTGCTTTAATGAATGTAGCCCCACAGGGCAGTAACCTAGAGAAATGTCTTGCTGCTGTGCCATGCAAACTGCACTGCCTCACAATCTCCTCTCTTACTTTAATAGCCTGCAACCTTGGAATGATTTGAACTGTACATAACTTCCAGGGCTTATCAGAAAAGGAACAGTGTGGAGAATGGTAAAATTGTTACTGTAAATAATAGTCTGAGAACTCCAGGTCAGCCTCACCTCCAGTGAGGCAACTACCTACCTTCTCATGAAAAACAACAGCAGCTCCCTTCCCTGAGACAAGGATCCATGCTTTGAGAACAGATGGTGCTACTTTTTATGCCAAGCATTCTGCACTTCACCGTTTATTAAATTGGCCAGAGAAGACCATAAGATCAGCTCTCAAACAACACGCGCGAGCCATGCTGTCTGCACCATGCACACTGAACCAGCTCTCACTGAGGACCTTTTACACTGTAAAGACATGGAATGTGCACAAGTGGAAATCAGGCCCTCTGGGACTTTTCCTCCAGATGATTTTTTTTTTAAACTCTGTTTCTATTTTGTTTATAGATTTTTTTTTTAATTTAAATAATTTCTGGAAGATCATGGCAACTGCTTTATAATGCCCCCAATACAGATGGTGTCAGTGTCTAAAGCTGGTGGGGAGGAAACACTTCTGCTTTGAATTCACATCTTTCTGGCTCCCCTTTGAATCCTTCCTATGACTTAGGTACAGAGTTCTTCATGACTTCTCTACCTCTTCCTAAAATAAGCACCAAAACGCCCAAGTCTTCAACATTAGCATGCCCATAATTTCCAGCAGAGCAGAAAGCAAACCTCCTAGCTTTCCCTTTGCTCATCTCCTCAGTAGTGACCCAGTGTGCTGCAGTCTGGGACACTCACACAGGTTAGGGGTATTTGCTGTTGTAGAGGTAGTACTTGAGACATTTACATAATTGGCATGTCTCAGGATTCAGCTTGGTTAGCATATTCATCTTCTCAACTTTAATTGTCTTTACAGCACTGTACTATACCACAGTTTTATGATCTAAACAACAAATAGAAAAAGAGACACCAAACAGTTAATTTCTGTGAAGCAGCAGTTTCTGGAAAGAACAATTCCTGTTATTGATTTTGACTATTTGGTATTTTTGTGATTTTAGAGATTGCTCTGAAAAGAAAGTACAACCCTGAAATATAAGTTTATAGCACTTCACCACAGCCTCAAGTACTTGACAAATGCAGTTATACATAACCTATAATCAACATCTACAGGGGGGTCTACTCGGCTCTCAGCTGTGAAAAATCACACATGCTCCTTTAGGAATGCCTGGCAGTGGTAAAGTTCCTGGGAGAAGCTCTGGACTTTCAGCTTGTGTGTGTTGACTGCTGAAAGGTGAAAGTTGTTTAACAGGGCCTATGCCCTCTGACCACTTCTGCATTCACCACTTTGGCCTCCCTTCCTTTTCCTTTTTAAAAATTTAAATTAAAAAAAAAGAAAAACCCAAAACAAACAAAAAAATCTGCCTTGTGATTCATTAAATACTATGTTTGTGTTTTTAGTTTGAGGATTGAAAATGGATCTCATTACAAATAGACATAAATTTTTGGACAACCTATTTCCTCAAGTAAAGGTTTTCCAAGTCTATGGAGACCAAAGTGGCTATGAAAATATTAAGTTGGGGAAGGTTTTTGGTGGTCAAGGTTTACGTTTACAAGCCAGTGGATCCTGCATAATCAAATATGTTCTCTTACAGTTGGTTCCAGAGTCACATCAGCAGGCAAGTTGGAGAATCTGCAGAATGGGTTTATTGAAACCCAGAAGCCTCTGGAAACAGCAAGCAGCAGAGAGAGGGGAGGGAGAAGGGAGCCAGCCGAGTCAGCAGGGAAGCAGCAGAGGAACTCTGACCTAAGATTGCTCACTTTGTTCCATGTGGCTGGAAGCCATTCTTATTTCAGGTACATTATTCTTCACCAGCCAGAGGACTTCAGGAAATCAGCTTTTTTCTTCTTTAGTCAGTTCCTGGCTAATGCACAGAGCTTTGCTTGCTAAAAAGAAAAATTATTTACTGGGATTTTGGCATAAGGTTGGGTTTGCATGGGCAATCAAATCTACCAAGCATTACAATCAGCCACTGGCCAGCAGCAAATGGGGGTGCCTATTGCAAGGGTCCATCTCCCCCTGGATCAGGACAGGCCCCAAAACCCACAGTTTTGCTCAGTTCTTATAATCCAGCAGGCCAGGGTCCTACATGACCACCACAGCACGTGCATAAGTTGTTGCTACTCCACCACCTTACATAGAAAACATTTCTTAAATATCATAGCTACAGACCTAAGATGTTCCACAATGGCCATTTCTGGAGGAATGGCTTCTAGTGTCTATTTACAAATGGTTTATCTATGTACAATCCAATCACTTCAGCAACAGGGACATGTTGGTGCACTCCAGCCAGGATGTCAATAAACATATTTAGGCATAGAACTTAGTTTCATCAGGGGAAATTTCTAGATCAGTCCACAGTTCCCACTGGGTGGGTTCTGGTGACAATCAGTCAACTACTGCATTATGAAGGTCCACTTAATCACTTAGTTTCAGTTTGGTCCATTGTCTCAAGCTTGTCCATTATCTCATCCATGAGGAGACAGTTGGGATATTCCTGAACCCCTCAAGAAATTAATGATTTGGTGTACATAGGCGCCCTGTTACCAAGCTGTACCACAATTTTAACTAAAGAACAAGCTTGCTTTCTCTGTTTATAACTCACAAATTAAGTCCCATAGCTCTTGTCACACCTAGTTGTCCTGGATGGGAGGGAAAAGATGTGGAATAGTTTTCCTGCTCTTGATGATAAACAATTGTCTATATTAGAACACTTGCAAAGAATTTCATCAGCCAAAGAGGAGGATGATCACTCAGATATTTGCCTGCCCTCCTTCAGGGTAGCTGTGGGGAACTGAACTCTGAGCTGTAAGTTGGAATATCTGACTTGTGTAGTTTGAAGGGAAGACAGCAGTCCTAGCACACCCATTATTTCCTCTGCTCTGAGAAGAGAAAGAATTGAGAGCATGGTCTGGACTTTGATTAGGCTGCTTTAATTAAAATATACTGAATTTTTCAACTTTCAACTAGGCTGAAAGAAAACTCAGATTCAGTCTTCATTCTTCTACTGGAGATACAATTTATTAGTATGAAGTTCACTTCTTCATATTTGAGAATTACAATATCCTATAAAGTCTATTACTCTTGATACTCATATTTCATAATGATATATTTCTAAAAAGTCATCCAGAAAATGGTCTGAGGAGATGAGAGGGAGAGGAAAAGGGAGGGCAAAGAAAGGAAGGGAAGGGAAAAGGAACGTAAGGTTAAGGAAGGGAAGAGGAATTAGGAATGGAGGGAGAAGGGATGGCAGATGAGAGGAAGGGAGAGGAGCAGGAATTTTCTATATATTTCAATGTAGTATCATTTATTCTAGCAAAACTGCTGCGCTTTATACTAAATGAGAATCTAAATTGAGGTGACTAAATTGGTATATAAGCCCGACTCAACTAAAAACATTAAAAAAACCCAACAAACCCCCCCCCACAATAACAACAAAAAAAAACCCCAAAAAAACCCGAGCACCTACTGATCCTGGCACTTTCCCTTTTGATATGCATTTATGTAAAACAATCATTAAAGGTTTTTATGGGAGTGCATTTACTTCTGTCTCTCCAAATAATGACATTCCCATGGTAATCTTTCTTATCTTCAAAGCTTTTATCCTAGCTTTACAGGATTTTTACTACAACAGCAATGTTCACTGAAAGCTATCAGCAATGATATAATTCATCAGTAGATATTCCAGTAAATGTTCTTTGGGACAGTCATCTTCTAACATGAGAGGAAAGATCTAGTCAAAGAGAAAATAATATGAACCTCTCTCCTTAGATCCACATTCTGCAAATACTTGAACATTCTCAATATAAACTCATCGACACATGAATGTACAACAGTCAGCTCCTCAGTGGAAATGATCTGCAGTCCACAGAATCAGGTATCTTGTTTTAATGTTAAAGCAGCTCACGTAAATCACACATAGCCAAATAACACTTCCTATTCTAAATTGTATGATTGATTTGTATCAAAACAACAAAGTCTTACCATAGGTATTCAGACAGCTGTGTCTTTTTACATGTATGTAAATGCTCATTCGAGTGTCCAATAGCTTCCCTGGAAGATTAGTGATATTAGGGGTTAGCTAATAAAAATAAACTGTTGAAAGCAGAAAAAAAGCAAGAATAATTGTCATGGGAATTGGATAAAAATATTCCTGATACAGTTCTTGGGGAATAACTCTATTCTTCCCTTCTGCAGCAACCACCTCCTGAATAGTACATTAGTCTGTGTACAATGTTATGTGTGATTTTACAGAGCCTGACATCAGTGTCTTGTTTCTACTAATTGCCAGCATCATAGGATGGGATGCATTCACTTAAAATACAAACCTATTGGAAGTGATTCTTATCTCAACCTAACTATCAACAACATAGTCACAAAAGAAGTCACTTGATTTGTCAATATTTTACTTTCTACATATCTGCATCTGTCCAGATATAAATTATATTCATCATTTATTAAATCACCTCAAATAAACAGATGAAGTTTGCTGGAATTAACAAATATGGTATCAGGAAAACACAGATGACTTTAATGTGTATCTGAAAATATGCTTTTATTATTTTAGTGTTTGTATTCTATGAACAAAAGTATTTTCTTATTATATGTTTTATATTCACAATTGCTATAAGTCAAGGTGATCAGAGTCCTAGCTAGCTAGATAATTGTTTTAACTAAAATTCTTTCACTAAGCTTTTGGTTTCTGCTTTTCTGTCCTTGTTACAACAAAGATCTTCATATTTGAAGTAATAAAATGCCGTGCATTCCCATGGATAAAACCAGAGCTTAAAAAAAGCTCAGAAAAGATTTTGCACAGTTCTCATGTCAGACAAACTTGTACAGGCTCACATTGCAGCAGAAGATAAAAATCAGAAATTCCTAGCAGTCTGTACATATGCATTCACTGAAGTTGTCTGTAATTTTTGAGTGATATTGACACAACGTTGCACAGGCAGAGAAGAAACCATGAGCAGTTTACAAAAATCTCCTTTACTAAGAGTCTGAGAAGACAAAAGCAAGCAAAGACAATGAGAAGCCTGCATGCAGATTCCAAAGCTATTTCAGTCATGGGAATGCAAACATGGGTCAGTCGTGTTTTTCAGTAAGATATAACAAAGTGACTCAGAGACCGAGTACAAATTAGCATGGTATTACAATGGTGTGGATACTGAAAATGTGAGAATTACATACAAATATTACTGGGTGAAAGAGAAATCTCAAGTTACACCATTATTTGCATAAATAAATGTGAGTATCTACACCGTATGCAGACTCCCACCCCTTGACTTCTAGCATAGAAAAACTTATAGAGATGATTTTCTTATACTCTTATACTTTTTTCTTAAGTTGGGCCACTTTGTCCTCCCTTCAATCCTGTTTCCTATAGAAAGTTGATAAAGGAGTTTCCATCAAGAAAATCCAGTCACAGTACACTGAATGGTGAAAATAAGCAGATAATTTACCTAAGAGGTTTACTTTCTTTAGTTCTACAACAAATATCATTCAAATGATAATCAGAACGGGTGGGGGGTGCTGTCTTTTCTATGACTATATAAAGCTGTAGGACTGCTTCAAAAACGTGGTCTGTTACAGGGCTCACATCCTAGATTTTGATGCTTTGATTGGCTACCAAATTTATATCTCCTAGCAGAATTTCAAAGGATGGCACATGCTTCTATGATGCAGGAAATATTGTCAATATTATCACTGTTGCACACTGTATAAGCTGCATTGTACATCTCTGGGGTCTCAGTGTATAGCAAGATAATAGAATGTTTTTATATAGAGTGCTTGAGTGTGCACTTATATTTCCTGCACTTATTCTCAAGTCCTGGACACTCCTGTGCTATAATTAATAGCGATGGCAGTGTAAATTACAGTCTGGATAGAATTTGATATATCCAAGGTAGAGATCATGTTTAGTACTGATGTGGCTTCAGAGTTATATCAATATGGTTTCAGAGATCTGATAAATATCAAGAGTAACTTTAACACTGAAAGTCTAATGGCTGCAATGGTTTTTTTTTCACAAGAATTGCAAAAAGGAACATAAACTGTATTCTTGAAGGGCACTTCTTTCTCTAATACATATGAGCATTAAGCAGGACTAGACACTGAATTTCATTTTTCAAACCAGTCATTTTTTAAATTTTGCTACACATTTCTTCATCATGAGAAACACAAATTAGACTCATAGTTTTTACAGAGGTATTCACCATAATATCCATGACTAGAGCACTTTTCTATTTTCACTTAGCATCTCTGTGTGGAAGATTGCAGTTCTGTACCATCATTATCCTGAACAGTAAGAAATATTTTAAAAAATGTTTTTATTTAAAGTGAATATGACTTAGATAATGAAGATTTTTACCTGCTATACATGAGAAGTAATGACCCAAATGAAAATAATTAAAATAAGCACCTGTGGTGCTGAACATAACATTTTAATGCACCTTGTCAAGATACTGATTCAGCTTGGACTCTGGAGTGACTACGGCATCTTTTTATATATCAGTATTCTCTATATTTTTTTATTGGCCTATCTTTTAGGTTTCTGAGCAATGAATGACCATAAATAGTAACAGGATAAAATACGTTAGAGCATATTTAAGTAAGGATAAGATGTTCAACCAAGACATCATTCTGAGACAGTATTTAATTAATTCTATCTTGGCAACAGGAGATCATCTCTGCTTAACTTGCCATGTTTTCCAGACAAGCTTATCCAAAGGACTCAAGCTTCTGGTCATTAATGATCATAAAATTGCCTAATGAAGTAGTTACGCTCATAAACTTCAATATTCTGGTCAAACCATATTTTAGAAGTATATGTTTCCATTAAGTTGTCTCAAATTTTTCATTGGGGTTTTAATTTTTACTCCTTTAAAATATCTCAGCCATGGTATCCCTTCCAAACACCATTGCCTTCACTTGGTTAAGCTGATGTCATAACTTTGAAGAAGTCTTGTGAGCACCTGTGAAACATCACCATGTCTGATTGTAGTTTGGTAAGATTTCTTAATTATTATTTTGCTTCCTGTTATTATTTTGGTAGGTAGTTTTTTTCTTCAACAGTAAGTGTCTGCACTCTATCAAAATATCAAGACATATCACTGGCTGTCTCAATATTAATCTTACTTGAGGTAAAATGATGAAAACATTTCCTCTGAAAAGTACAGAAGAGATGTTACAACAGCCAGTGGAGTCAGTTGAATCTTTTGTTTGATATGGGTAAGAAATTTTCATAATAACCTGACAAGTGTTACATGCTTCAGGTTCTCAGGTTCAGAAGCTGCTCAGTGTCATGACTGAAGTTTTAGTGTATGGCACTAAGCTGGAAAAGAAATCAGTAAGAGGTCAGTAAAAAATTACTTTGATTGTATGTCAGTGTGCATAGGTCTGCAAAATGTTAAGCTCTCCCAAGCTATATCCTTCAGTGGAACTAAAGGCTTTGTCATGTGGATTAAAAATGTAAGGGTATGTTCTGCAAATTACTTCCCTTACGGGGTACCAGAAAACAGAGAAAACACCACCCAGATTTCACATTTGAGATGGATGTCTCTGAAGGGAGAAGTCTTAGAGCAGAAAATGGGTTTGTAGCACCATTTCTTATAATTAGTCAAGGGTAAATCTCATGAAAGAGTGCTTTTAGACATGAATTCACACACACGTGTACGCTTATGTCCTCATTACATGGAGAGAAGAGTAATAGCACAAAACATTATACCAACTTCCAAATGAGCCTCTGTGCCCTCTAGAGCCTGGCACCCCTGTACGTGTGTCACATTGAAAGATACATATACAAGAGTTGCATATGCATAGTTATGCTTATGGAAAGAAAACTGATGGTATTAGAGCCTACAGTGTTTCAAGAGAGGCTGTTCCTTGCTTCTTGTGTCTTCTATGAAATTGTTGCTCTCAATAACTTCCCTGTATGTTAATAGTGTTTATGATCTTATGGAAAAGTAAAAAAAAAAAAACCAAAAAACAAACCTGACAGGAATATAACAACTTCAGATAAGCAGAAATAAGTAAGGAAATACAGAACTTCCAAAAGGTATAGCTACTGTATTTCTTGTGCGTGTGAGAAAACAGGAGTCACTTCTGGCAATTAGTGGAGTTGATACTCCACTACAGAGCTGCTCAAAGATTCAGCACTGGGATACAGATGGCAAGAAATCCTGCACCTTCCCTTCTGCAGCTGTTCTGAGTCTGGGTTGGTTACAGTGTGGTGCCAACAACTGGCATTTCAGCATGGCAGACAACACACACAGCCAGCAGTGACCAGAGAGGGCTGCAGTCAGACAGGGTGCAGCACCTTTGCCTTGTAAACTATAGCCCGTTTTCACTTTCACACACTTCCCAATTTCCTTTGCATGCCTGCGCAAAGGACACTGACGTTGTCTCCAGTCACATAAAGTCTGCTCAGGTGCAAACTTCATCCATAAATGACTTGCAAAAATTATGATGAATCTCAACCCAAAATATATTAATAAGACTTCACTTTCCCTAATTTACATATCTATAATGCCAATGCCTGCACCTGAGCTAGTTAGGTCAGCTTTTCTAATTGCTCAAATTGCCTGCTCACAGGCACTTTCAAAGGTATGTTCATCTACTTTATTTTGATTGTCCACTTAGGATGAGATGCACTGCATCACAAAGATGCCTTTTCCTCTACACTGTCTTTGAAGAAAATTGAAGAAATAATAAACATATTTTTCATCAGATTAATCTCTCTATGTTTTGCAAGTCAAAGAACACCTTGTAAAAGACACTTCCTCTAGTTGTCCACAGGTTCATCCTGAGCCTCAGTCTTTATATAAAATCCATGTGACAGTTTGATAACCTTAGCTGAGTTTAACCTATCCTGCTGTGAAATTTTTATTCTGGAGGGTCATGACAGGAGAAGGGGGGCACTCCTTGTTAAATTACTAAACTTTTTTAAGAAGCTATCAACTGTTACATGACTTCCACAAAGCCATGTAATATACCTTCAAGGGAGGTTGCCATAACCATTTGAACAGGCAATTAGCCATAAACTGTGGCTGCATCGCCAAGCACCTTTACAAGGTTTCTTAGTGGCAACAGGATGTGCTATAGAGACGCAGTCCATGGGTGGGCAAGTGCAGTTTCCCTAGACATGTGCTGTGCTTCTCTTCAGGAAGAAAATCTGTCTCAGCCATTCAGAGGCTGAAATTGGATCTGTTGTGTTGCTGGGGCTCCATCCATTAATTACCCTAAGGATTAAGTTTAAGGCCTTCAACTGACTTTGGGAATGGTCTGGAGCCAAAAGGAGACTGGCATGAACCTCTCTTTTGCAAATGTTTGAAGCTAGCCAGCAGAAGGTGCTACTCTTTACAACACATGAATTCATCACCTTTGCCTACACCTGCAAATTCTGTGAATTATGGTTACTCTTGCATGGAGGCAAACAATGTAGGAAACATTGTTCTATTTATTTTAATTAGTCTCATGAATTTTTACTCATATAAAATATCAGAAAGTTACACATTTGCACCTCCATTGGTATATTAATACCATTAGTTGTCTAGTCTGAATAAATCTAATTAAATTTCAGCTGAATTTTACATAGAGAGCAACAAAGTTCTTTTTGTTAGCAGGAGAGCTGGTTTTGAATGTTCACATTCCTTTTTGGACTGATCTATGGGTAGTCTGGAAACCTAAAACGGGGAGGATTTTGTAGAAAATAGCTAGCTGCCTGATAGAGTAAAAAAGTAGCTGCTGCAGCAGTAAATCTCTGCCATAGTTTAGCATAAAGGCATATCTAAACAGTGAAACACTGCCTTGCATTTTAGAAGCATATATGAGAAACAAAAGTGTCACAGGTGACACAAAATGGCTATTTCACCTGGTAAGGGATATATATATAAAATCAAAACATGCCATGAAATTGGATTCTATGATACGTTTCAAAATTAGGGGAAACCCAGCAGAATAATGTTGTTTCTATATTTTCAGCAGTCCTGCAGTCACCTTGTACTTAACATTAGTCATCAAATGACAGCAGAATCAAACTCTGTAAATATTTATTTAGCCCTAAGGTGTTAAGACTAATCCCTTCAGTTTTCCCCTCTGTTGTTCTTTCACACAAATGTGAAAAAGTTGGTGCATGCAAACTTTAATTCACTAGTGGTAAACTAAGGGGATATAGAGCCATTTTAACTTACAGAAGTACTTGCATAAGCAGTTACAAAATCATTACAGTGTTACTGCAATGTAGGAGCAAAGGCTTCAACTCTGTAATGTGGTGGCTTTTAACTGACTGGTGGATCAGAGGTTTTCTGTACAAAGGCCTAAACCCCATCATTTCATGAGGAGAATTTTGTACTGAGCATTTCTGTGCTGCAACCAGGAGCTGACAGATGCTTGGTGGGGTTTAGCTGGATCAGCTTTACATCAGTTCAGAAAAAAAATAAGTGAAAGAACATGGTCCAAATCCTTTTTGTCTTTTGCATCAGCACAACTTTTTTAATAGTTAACACTTGTACACCCTGGAATTGTGCCATGTATCCTAACTCCTCTCTGCCCATTTTATGAGCCCTGCGTGTTCCACTTCCATGCCAAAGCTCTGAAGTTGGGGTCTGGTGTGTTCCAAACACATCTTCTAGATACCGACTTCTGAGTGCCATGAGCTTTCTGCTCATGTAGCTATCCCATTCTGCTTCTTCAGCAGGTCTCCACAAATTCAGTAAATAAAGCAAGCTCACGCCTCCCCTTATATCTGTCTATGCAGGATGGCCTTAACCAGTTTTTCTATGAACTCTGTGGGCTCTTGATGAGCTTCTTACCATGGCAGATTTTTTCTGCAAAGCTGCCTGGTTACACCCTGTACATGTTTCAAAGGAGAGTTTGAATTAAGCCAGGCCAATTTGCAGTCCTGACCTCATTCCTTGCTCTAACATACTTGAGCTGAGGACCCAGTTATGCTGGTCATGCATTCACACATGGTCTAGACACTTTTAGTCCATTGTGTTACCTGTGAACATTGAAAAAACAAATTAATTGCATTGTCACACATTTATGAGGTGGTTTTTTTCTTCCAAAATGTAATTGGGTCTAAACTGATATCCATACACTGGGTTATTGACATCTACAATTTTTATGAATACAGCAGAGCAAATTATGATTCTATTTAGTTCAATAATTGCAATAAAAATATGGAAAATTCTTCTACATTAAAATAGAAATTCACTTATTCTGTGTTATTTTCATTGTAATGCTGCATTTTGTTCTCAGATTATTTGCCTCTAATAATTTTGTCTTTAAAAAATATAGACCACTTGCCAATAAAAAAATGTTGTTTGAAAGAAGAAACCCAAAATTATTCATTAAAATATGTCAAAATAAGCAGTTGGTGATTTTAAAATGAAACATTTCAGATCTTTTTACACTGCTTCCATATTTTTTCAGCAGTAATTATTTGCCAAATTACATTCACTGGTGTGAACAATTTTGGTCACTTTAAAACTGTACTTTCAATGACTTTCACAGTAATTGAAAAAAAAATACCTCTCCCTGCTGTTATAACAATAAAGGATGTAAAAATATTCTCTGCAAAATGGAGCAGGAACAATAGACACAGTCATAACAGCTGAATAAGAAACAGTATTTCTGTTTCATGAAAGTAATCCAGTAGGCATTTTCCAACTTTTCTGCATTTAACAGTTGTGAGTGGTCTATAGCTATATCTAAAAGCTTTCTAGCACCTCATGTAAAACATTTTTTCATCTCCCAGGCTGAGGTTCCTCTCTTGCCTGAGTTAGAGTCTGCATTTCAGTCTCAAATACATATCCCTGCATCAGTACTTCAGCGACTTCTTTCTTTATCGGGGCCCAGGCTCTCTTTGTCTGCTGAATATGTTTAATATAATAAACATGATTTGGTAAACAGGAGTTTACATATTTCAGATAACTTTTAGTCTTGGAAGAGTCTCCCTCTCACCAGAAATTCCAGCCTTTTTGAAAATGGTGTATACTCTGTTGTGAGAAAATCTGATTTGAATTCACCTACATTTTCCAATTATATCAAGAGACTTTGGTGTAATTTCCCAACTCACTGTAATCAAGTCAGATCAGTGCTCCTGTACTGTTAAGATTAACACAGGCTGAATTCAACATGCACCAGAGACATTGTTTTAGTCATACCAGGCCTATAAAATAAAGCATATGCATAAGTCTTTGCAGGATCTGGTTACCTGTAAGAAAAGTTGCATCTAACATGCCTATTTAGATAGATCTATTCATACACAGGTAGAAAGATGCAACATGTGAGAATGATGACTGAGTTCCCACTATAATTCTATTTTGTGTAGAACACAAGAAATGTTCCTCTGGCAGCATATAACTAGAAAACCATAAATTACTGTCTGTCTACTACCTCTGAGACCTTAAATTTTAAAAGACATACTTACGTATTACTGGTTAAGGACATACAAATATTTAATGGCATAGAGCTCTGCTCATAATACACCAAAATTAAGGACTATAGCATTTTTCCTTCTGGAAAGGAGTTGTGCAGTACATAATCTATCCTATTTTCCACACATACAGTGAAGGGTACAATGTCTTCTGTTTATTGACTGAACAGAGCACCAAAATCACCTTTTTGGCCAGAGTTCTAACACCCCAGTTCTCATGCAGGGTTCACATCCTTACAAGTGAAGTCATTTATTAGTGCCTCACTTGAGTTGTTTTCTTCCCTCATGGGTTCCTTATGGTTACAAGTTACTCCTGTGGACATTCTGGTTAGATACAAGATGAAAATTTTCACAAAAAGAATAATCAGCCACTGGAATCCTACCAGGGACTCCCCAACACTGGACACTTAAGATTCAGCTGGACCATCTTTTCCACACCATGCTTTTTGCCAGAAAAGATTGGACCATATGATCATTGATGTCCCTTCCAAGCCAGAATTCTATGATTACACGAATCTCATTTCTGAGATTATTAATAAGAATATTATCAATCATAAATACAAGTCAGTCTGACTTTGGAGAAGCTGTTTTATTCATTTGCCTTTCTGAGAACTTATGACCTTGATGGAGGTGCCTCATGAGAAATTGAAATGATAAAACCAACAAACAGTGCAGCTAAAAATGGCTGTCAGGGTTTACACTGAGTATTTGAGATCAGAGTCAGCCAAGAATCCTTGGAAATTTGATGACAGTTTGCTACATGTTTTGTGCTATCAAAATGTGAAACTTTTCTGTCCTGATGAAAATGTGCTTGGTTTCTTGTTGAATGTCTACATGTTTTTGGGGGCTGTTGGCATTTATGCTTGAACACCGCCTCTCCCCAACAAGATCTGTTAGAATCACTCTGTTACTGATATAACCACAACTATTTATGCAGTATATTCAAACCCCATGCTAATAAAATAATTGCACCGTTATACCATCTCATGACAAACCATCTATTTCTGATATATTTAAAAGAGTCAGACTTGGGGTGTCAGGGATTCAGGATGACCAGGACTATCTGCTACTTCTCTGTATTTTGCATTTTACTTACTGTGAGTTTCATTTAATTGATTGCCAACAGAGAAGAACATAACTGATTCAAAATAAAGAATCGCTAGAAATAACATAAAATAATAATTGCAGTTTGAAATGGCTAAGTTAAATATCCAGCCCACTCACAGCTAGTGGCAGTAGTCTACAGTGGAACACATAATCTTCTCTGGAAATGCAGTTCATGACCCAGATGCTGCCCTTCCTGAACCATATGAAATAATTTACACAACAGAACTGCAAATATTAATAGGTTTTTGTGATCATATTATCATAAACAATTAAGAAATAAATAAACCATGGGGAAAAAACCCATGAAGTTCCATGCCCTGCAAAGCCATGAGGTAATGGCTTTTCTTAGATTTGTCATTTTAGGTTTCTCTGCCCATGGTGGGGGGATTTGAACTAGATGATCTGTAAGATTTTTTAAAACCCAAACCTTTCTACGATTCTATGATTCTGTGATTCCATGATTAAATGATAAGAGGACTGACAGCTCCCATTGCCCCAAAGTGAATATGGCCACCATTGTGGTGTTTCACAATTGAGTAACTTTAGGAGAAAAATCTGAAGAACAGGATTTGTTAGGTTGGCATGGTTTTTCATGCTCATCAAACTGTTTAGAGAGCTTAACTGAAGTAAAAAGTGAAACAGCATAGCAGCTGGTGCAAAAAGATCCTTAAACATTTGATACATGACATACGTGAGAGAAAGCATTTCTGTGGCTGAGAGAGGGACAATTTCAACAAAACCCCAATTTATTTTTCCCATTCTGCCCATTATACCTAGGATTACAGCAGAAAACAAAGAAATAATGGCGTTGTTCCTTTCAAGTGCAAAGCGTGACTGACTGCATTTCATTCTGCTCCAACCCTTCCACAGATTAAAGCCCAAGAGTGACTACTATGTTTTCACACCAAAATATAGTTACATAAATGAATCACTAAATAAAACTGATCATCTGCTGCAGGACAGATGTTAGCAAAACACTTGTGGTACAGACATGAAATTGATATTAAAAACATTTGCAAACAACTCTATGACTGACAAGCATCAAAAACCAAAAGATTCATATTTAATGTTGATACTTTTCTCTAATTCAGATGTATTAAAAAAGAGACACCATATGCTCAGGGGTGGGAACAGGGTGGATATACCAAAGTGACATTATATAGAAACTATAATAAAATCACTGTTGAAGAATTGATCCCATATGACATGCTGTTGAATGTGCTTGGATGTAAAGGGACTGACAAAACATAAATAATTAAATATATAATTAGGCCTTAAAACTTGCTGTTGAAAGACAGTATTGAGGATGCAACTAATTTTATGAGGTATTAGCAGGTGTGAGTTTGTGGGCAGGAGAAATATGTTTTACTGCCTGTGTTTCTCAAGGTATTTACATCTACATGTCACTTAGAGTGAGTTTTCTTTTAAGTGGGTTCCTCTCATTCCTAAACTCACATAGAAGTGTGTTCTACCAGTCAAGCCTCTATTCGTCCTAGATCATGTCTGATAAAGGATGACATTAGAAGAATGTCAGGTGTTTCAGTTACTGTACACCTCATGTAATATATTCCTTTAAACTGATATATTTCATGTAAGTTGAAAAGAGGACTTTGTATTTCTGTTACAGGATGGGCTGATTTGGATTACTTAATCCTTTCTGAGTGGATTGCTATAAATCAAGGGAGAAAAACCTCAGGCCTTCTGAACACTCAAGTAAGGTGTAGATGCATCCTTACTCCACCCTCCACCCCCACCAGCTAAAATATTACAAATCCAAACCTCATTTTTGCAGAATCCGAAAACATTTGTGAATTTGGGACAGCTTCCAGAAACTTGCAGAATGTCTCATTCTGGAGGACTGCAACAAGGAAACAGTAAATATTTCTGAAATGAAACACTGATACTTCACATTTAAATTACGCTTTTGTTTAAAAACTGACCTAATTTGAAGGGGTCAGAAATGTGTATAAAAGCCAAAAAATTGAGCAATTTTTTTTGGCACAACTGAAATTACATTTTTCCCTGGATGATCAAATAAAAAATCCACTATTATGTACTCTTAATCTACTCAGATTTTGAACTTGTTACATAACGATTTTGATCAGGAGATGATTTCTACATAAAACAGTTACACAATTGCAATTTAGATGTAGTTATTATTAATAAAGACTTTTTTTTTTCCTTACAGGTATAAGGCTTTTTGCTTCTTCATAAATGCAGCTTTCTCTTGTATATGGGAATAATTAAAGAGGTGCAAGATATTTATACAGATGAAGACTCCAGCCTCAGTGATGCCTTTGTGTGTACCAGTGTTGCTTCTCTTGGTGTGAAGACACACCTTGGGACAGATATCAGTTAAAGCAGAGTTTCTGAGGTGTTTGCTCTGCCTGTAACAGTGTCTATTAAAAAGATGTGCAGAAATGAAGCACTCTTTGTGCACAGAGACTTGTTTTTAAAGTTTCGTAAAGTTCCATCAGGTTTTTGGGGATTTTTCTCAAAGGATCAAAAAGTGTGTAGGTGCATTCTGGGCTACCCTTTTCAGGCTGAAAGTAGAAGGGGAAATTCAGAATTCAATTCCATATGTAAAAGTGTAAAAATAAAGTGTAAAAGCTGTCTAAAATTAATATGCACTCCTCTTTGCCACTCAAAGTTTTAAAATACTTGATCTGTGAGATAAAATGTGCTCAAAAATCATTCAGAGACTGAAACCTTCACTTAGTCTCATGCCAGCACCAATTTTTGTAGATACTCAAAAAATGCAGAACAGAAAATGCAATGTACACAGGCTTCAGTAGAAACCTACAGGTATAACAATGTGACCTTTTATTACTGAATCATACTATGTTTCAATCTTATGCTGATTTTTGACTTCACAGAAGTTAAGATGGTTTTAAGTATCAAACATGGATGTAAGCAGCAGGAATATAGCATGTTACTGCAGTTATCTTTTGACTTTACCCTGATGCATCTTTCATACACCACGTCTCCAAGCTGTATCCCTAAGGCACCGGCAGGCATAACCTTTGGGTTCATGCACTCCACTCATCACACTGTGGAAAACCTGCTGCATTTAACTGTCAATTCACAGAGGAAAAGATGAGGGAAAAGGAAAAAAACAAAGTTTACACCATTTTTAGTAGTTAAATTCTTGCCAAGATGTGCTCATTTCTAAGGGTAAGAATAAGCAGCCTCAAGGAAAATGAAAAGACTAAGGGAGGAGCAGTTGAGAAGATGAAGAGAGTAAGTCTAAAAAGAAAGAAGAGCAAGCTCCTCCAGGGAATTCTAAACCTGCTTCTACTCCCATAATTAAGTGAAGCTAGTGTAACAGCGCAGATACTAAAAATGAATAAATGTTCACATTAAAATGAATGTTAAAACACTCTTTTCCTTTTCCTTGAATCAGGAACTAACCTCCTGCTGTGGCTGAGATCATGTCAGTGAATTGGCATAATGAAAATATCACTGCAAAATGTAGGTATGCACTTTAAAATTGTGACCTCATTGAGATATATATTTCTTTTTTGGAAGCCATCTTTCTTTTTTTGACACTGTAGAAAAGAAGACTGATTTTGGTTATCTCTAGTTGTGAGAGAAACCTCTGTGAATGATAGCAATAATCTACAGAGTTGGACCAGGACCATCTTGGATAATCATCCCTCCTCCACCACTCTACCACAGGGTCTGGACGAATCAGGAGGTCAGTGTCTCTCCCTGGTGCAATGAAGTCAGCCAGACTGTGGAGGTGTGCCTGGAGGCATGTTTGCCCACTGGAGAGACCCATGCCAAGAGCAGAGAACTGTATAGGGATGTCCAAGTGGCAGCAAGCAGATTGGCAACACCCTCAGCTTCTGGCTAATAGTTTTAGCCAGGGAGCAGCCCCTGGTGAGTGACACCACTTAGCATCCTCCCTCTGCTGCACCAGCTACTCCCCAGCTACAGACGAGGGCATGGTCCTTTGGGTGTCTTCCCCTCTAACTTCTAATCACACACCTGCTTTTAAAATGTCATAGTACCATAACAAGCCCTCACTCACTCGTTCTCTCTTTTTCCTCTCTTCTCCACCCATTCCCTTCACTTTTCTCTGCCTTGCCTTCCTGTGCTCTTTCTGCTCATCTTAGCTATATAATGCTTGTACCTAGAAAGGTTGTAGTTTTAGAAAAAAGTCTGCAAGTTGTGCATCTCTCCAAATAGACATGTATGAATCAAATATGTTTTGTATTTATTAGTATAAAATATCATACTTCAATAAAAATACAAATAAATAATTAAAGAATAAGAAAGAAAGGCAAGAAAACAAACATACAGAAGGAGAGCAAGAGACTACATGTACAGGGAAGCAGAGCAGAAAGAAAACAGGGAAGCATTGCCTTGCAAATATTTTTCTGAGAGGAACCCTGAAGTTTTCTGTTCTCCTTGTTAATGAGGTAAGTGGAGACAGATCTAACTGGAAAGTCTACCGTTTCCTCACCTATTATTTTTTGTCTGCCAGAAATGTACGAGGAATTTACTTAGCTGGCTGTGATTTTTAAATCTCTTGGCTGAGACAACAAGAATCACAGTTGCATGGCAGATTGGATGATACGTACTCCTGATCACGGGTGTGAAACACAATGCTGGAGAGTGATTATTGTCAGTAACTGCATTACTCTTTTGTGACAAAAAGCCTGAGGTCTGGAACTTTTCTGAGACACATCGAGAGCTTGACCACTCTGTGAGCAAGAGAACCAATTTTTAGTTGTAATTTGCAATGCAGAAGGAGTCAGACATTCATATTTCTCCTTAAAGGGATAGTCCGTGACTGAAACAAGACTTAGGTATGTCATCTTTAATAGGACTGGCAAATAAATTTTAAAAATATCATATACCATGCAACTGTATGTATGTTATTCTTGGCTAAGCTTGTTTACAATTTAAATCAAAATATTATGATAGATATTTTATGAGGGGACAACACAAGATTGTTTTTCATTATACTGTATGCAAAGAACGGGAAACATGAGAATAACCCAGCTTTATAATATATTCCTAATTTTAATCAGTTATGCATAACAGACATGATTATAGAGCATCCTTCCCCCAAAAATTCTTCTGTGTATTCAACAGTATTAAAAACATACTCTACCAGTGGTAAGGCAAACTGTGTGCTGTGGGGTGTTGTCTGAGCCCTTCCCAAATGCATCCACGGATGATCAGAGCAAGGAGTCCACCACTGGGTCAGGAAATGCATGCACATAAATATGAAGACCATGTCCTTTGGTCTTGCTGGCACAGCTGTCAGTCACGCCTGCTGCACAGCCTACAGAGATGCTTTTCCATTGCTTTCTAGGCAAGGAATTGGACAGGCACCATTCTCCATACAGCACAGAAAACAGTCCCTCAGGCAGCAGTTTTACTGAGGCACACCCAGAGACAATTACTCTGACTTCAGCTGGAGGGACGATGCAGAAGCACAACCACCTGTTAGCAAATCACAGAAACTCCATGCAATAACAGGCTAAATGCCTCACCCAGCTGGAAGCACACGAAAAAAAGAGGCAGATTTTGTTTGGGGTTGGTTTGGTGTGGTTTTATTTTAAAGTGTCATAATGGGTGGTGGTGCGCAAGCATCGCCAGGGAGGCCCCGTCCCATCCATTGGAATGGAGGCGAGAGTGTTGAGAAAAGCACATTGTTCTGCCACAAATCTATTTGCCCATTCCATTGAAGTGAATAGCCTTCATTCCAGTGGGAATTTGTGCCGGTCACTTCAAATGTTATGCACATAAGTTAATTTCACACTGCTTCAGAACTTTGTTTTCGAACTACCAAAAGGGTTAAAAACTGAGAAGGAAACACTTGCCAAACTCCCCGGTCTAAACTAAGGGTAAGGGATTTTTTTTTGGTTTTGCACGGGGGGAAGGGCGGGTGGGTGGACAATGGCCAGAAAGAGAGGGAAATAGGGACTGGAAATAAAGTACAGTCTTTCATATTTCTACAGCTCAAAGATGCTTTTGAACAGGACTGCTGCCAAGTGTGGAAAAGCATCTTTTTATGGAAAAAATTTGCCAGTGACAATGGATTTACAAGAACTGAGCCAGTGTGTTCTATACGCATTTATTCCATATTATGCAAGATTAATTGTTTGGAGCATCATGCCTTCAGGAGTGTTCTTGGGGAGCCAAATTTAGACTTGATATCATGAAGTCAAATTTCCTTTTGTACCACAAAGTCCCCAGGATGCCTGATTACAACAGTGCTGAATCTGGCACTGGAAGATGTTACCTACAGACTGGGCACAGTTCTGCTTAAAGATAACAAATTGCATTTACTTCCTTAGCCTGCATGAATCAATGTACATAATTTGGTGCTAGACCTTCAAAACATTTTATTTTAAACAGACTTAATGCTTTTTGTTGTTTTGGAATGAGAAGGAATAAAAATACAGCAGATGGCAATTTGAATATACTTGTCACAAACAGGATTTTAAGGCTGCACTCTCAATTACACTATGGCCCCATTATATTTCCTACCCATCCTAAGAATGTCTTAAACTTGGTGTAAATTTAATTACAAAATGTAATTTGTTTCAACTGCTAACTATAAAGTGGGATTTATCTATATAGGACTCGTCTATACAGGGAAATGGAATAATAATACCCAGTTAAAAAATCTACCTGGGATGTTACATCAGCAAAGCCATAGCAGTATACATTTTTCTGCCACAATTATGCTCATTAGTTTTCCCGGGTAAAAAGGCTCTTATCATAAATAAGAATGGATCTTTAATGATTAATTCAGTATTATATTTATCCAGGTTTATTGGCATGGGGGAATACATTGGTTACCATGGAATCAAAAGGCAGAGTCTAACAGCAGAGTAAAGGACCAGGCACCAAAGTATCAGCAGAGTGAGAAACTCTATTTTAAACAAAAAGGTTTGCCATATGAACATGTCTGTGAACTTTTGGACAGCATCCTGTGTACCATCCAAGTGGCCCCATATCCCTACTGCAAATTGGAATGAGAACAGTTTTGCACTAGCTGAGGATTAGACTGGCAAAATTACATTGATTTCATAAAATGAGTCCTTTCAGTTACGTTGGTTTTCACAGCAAAATGTTGAGGAATGTCCAACATCCATCATAGCCAGCAATTTGCTTGTAGTAACTCTTCACCTGAATTATGTTTTGTTTCACAGTTACAAATTAATGAGGCCAGTTAATTGGCAAACAGTGTGACTGAAGACTGAATTAACATACTATTGTGAGCATCTGATAAACTTAGCCATATATATCTTTGAGAAAAACTGCTCTTCATGTCCACTGTCGAAAGAAATCAGCAAATATTACACTATTTTGGGGATATATGTGGTACTTATCTGAAACCCGTTCGCCACAGATGTTTCAGCAGCAATTACGGTATTTGTAACTACTCAGTAGTTTCCTTGAAGTTTTGCAAGGGTAGTGCATCCGAAATGAAAAAGCACACCTAGACTGTAAAGAGGCAAGACTCTCAAGCCATTTCTTTTAAAGTTCTGTATTTTGCAGTTGAAAATCTCATCTGAGGATACATCCATTGACTCTGTACCCACAAAACTGACGATCAGCACTGAGATGGAGTAAAGAAACTGCATTTCTTAGAAAAGACACCTTTAGTTTTGTGACCTGGTTACAGACTGCTCTAATTCTGAGACAGCCCTTAGCTGGACTCCTAGGACCTTGGGCAAAGGCACGAAATCCCTCTTCACCTCGACCAGTCACTTTGCCCTGACAATAGTCGGAGCATTGGTCTCCGCCAGTGGCTGGTGCACCATCGCTCACTGCGGGGCAGCTCTGCCCTCGTCGGCGGCAGCGTTTCCCAGAGTAAAGCTATGTGCTGTGCCACAGCCAAGAAGCCCTGCAGGCATTAGCGTGACAGAAAGGCTGCCTGCTGCCCCCGGACCCCTGCCGGCCCTTCTGCGCGGGCTGCACAGGGCCGTATTTGGTATTCCTCGGTGAGCTCTGCACAGGGCTCGCTCTGCTCCCAGATGGTTTCAGACCTTCAGATCTTGCCATCTCTCGCGGACTCGGCACCGCCTCGGAGCCGTGCTCTTCACGCTCCCGGAGTGCCACCCTGACGCCGGCACAAGCCCCGTCGGGAGGTGCTGTGGTGACGGTGCCCCTGCCCGGCCCCTCGCTGCCCGCCACACACTGCGCGACCCGCACGGGGCTCTGCCAGGGGCACCATAAGCGACGCGAGGACAACGCCGGGAAAGTTTATTGTTAGCAAAACCAGTGGGCACGGGCTGCACGCCCGCGGCCAGCGGCCCCAGCGCGGGGTTCCTGCCCAGCGGCCAGCCGCCCCCGCCGTGGAGGAACCGGCCCGGCCCCCCTCCCCCCGTTCGGGAGCGGCCCCGGCCGGACCTCTCTGCTCCCGACAATGCCCTCGCCCGGCGATTGGCAGAGAGAAGGCCGCAG
>VXAX01006418.1:170852-265938 GCA_013399835.1 Leptocoma aspasia | reverse complement strand
CGCAGGAAAATGCCATCACCGACCCCCCCCCCTTCCCGTTCATCTTCCTGTGGGGAACAAACAAGCCACGTAGCAGTTGGAAACTGAGCAAGAATTTATTATTTTATTTATTTATGTTGTACTGCATGGGGTGTAGTGTGCGTAGTGTCATTTTTTTTACAGCCGTGGAAGATGAGAGGGGATAAAAGTAGACTTGGACAAGAGCAAATCTAAAATCCTCATCGTACCTTTGTATTCCCAATGCAGTAATGAATAGTTGGCAAGGATATTTTATTGTAGGAGACGCTGTGTCCCTACCCTCTTTAATGAAGGAGGAACATGTTAAAGAAGGTAGTCTCTGGAGGTTCATGTGATAAAAATACCCAGGAACGAGCAAGCCATGCCGCCGTAAAACACTTGTGTAGTATCTGAGAAATACTTTCACAGGGAGGGAGTTGGAGCACTGTAGGATTTGCTCGTGCATGTAATAGTCTCCCCCCTCTGGCAATGATGTAGCTTTCAAAAAAGATGATTGTTACTAAGTTTGTAAATATTGAGAAGGTGTCACATTTCAAACTTTAAGGCTTGAAGACTTAGTTTTCATATGGTTGGCAAACTTTTTACACTAGCACTTTTCTCCCCTCCCTTTGTTCAGGGTTATTTCTGCTCTTTTACAATTAAAAAAGTGAAATTGCAGACTTGACATAACCTCGACAAGCTATTTTTACATATAAATGTGAAGTTAATAGTAACAATGAAGCTAAGAGCATCCATGCCTAGTGTCATACAGCAACGCAACCATTTTAGTCTTGATAAGTGTAATTCAGGTGTCAGTCTTCCCAGATTCTTTTTTTTGCATAAGTGAACTTGACTGATAACACTTCAGAACATCTGCCAGAAGCGGCAATGTTGTGTTGAAATAATTTTGTTCTTCGAGCACAAAGTTTTGAAGTATAATCTCTGAATAAAAGGGAAAATGTGAAAAACTGCTATGGACTTTTGGACTTGGAGGTAATCAGCAGGGGAAGAGTTTTTTTGTCAACATCTTAGGTTTTAGTTTTCTTTTCACCTTGAAATTTCCCACAGTTGTTTTCATTATTTCTATAACTGTAACAGGTGACTATGAAGGAAAAATATTATTATTGTGGCTCTTAAGAGTGCTCTTATATGTGTTTTGAGCATGTTTACATGTTGATGGCGCCCAAAACTGCTTATTACTTTTGGTTGCCTTTTGTCCTGCTACTCAGCCAGTTCTGATAATGCTGGCAAAAGGAAGATTTGAAAATGGTACCACAAAAAATCCCAACCCTGGCAGAATAAAGTCACTACAAAACCAAATGAATTTTTATGAGTCATTTAGATTGACAGTTAGAAACAATTATTTATTTAAGCTATAATTCCTCAGAGAAATATTGCCAAAAACTTCTCAACATTCACACCAAAATACGGAAGGGGGAAAGAAAATATATCAAGAATCTGAAATAACAGCAACTTTTCTATATTTGAGTAAAAATAGACCTGCTTTAATAAATGCTGCTTCTTTTATGAAAGCAAGACTGCTGGCTTCAGGTTATATGTACTTCTTTTACTTCCCTGTCAAACAGTGCACGATGCAACGAGGCGTGTACTAAACTGACATGATCAAACTAGTGTAACCTTGAACTAGGGGACACGTATGGCATCCGTAAGAAGCATCATCATCACCTTTAATCTATAAAGTAACTTATTTTGCATTGCAGCAAATACTTTTCAGCTATGCTGTAAATGAGGACCTGTGTGCTACTAAATAACGAATTTCTCATAATTCCAGTGCCTTGTTAGTTTGCTCAAAGTGAAAAATTTTTTGCAAAATTTTTTTGAGTGTAAGCACGAATTAAAAATAAGCAGAACCATAAAGTGAGGTGAATAGAAAGACATTCAAGATGCATTTTTCAGGTATTTTGTTGAAAAAATAATCTTTTTTTTTTCAATTTAAATTGCTGGTTATGTTAAGCTTCTCAGTAAGGCTAGGCAAAGAAGTATACATATGTCTTCTAAGATCCCAATGAATCTTTTTTTTTCTAAAGGAGTCTGGAATACAGAACTCCAGACTGGTAGTAGAGCTGGGTTATAAAGGTGTAGATAATATAAGAGTGCAGTTACCATATACAGAAATAATTTAAAAAGAAATAAAATTCCCAAGTAATTATTGACAAGAACAATCTGACTAGAAATGTTTTTACTAATTTTTCAGGTGAAGTCATGGCAAATTAGAATGTCAAGCAAAGCAGGTTACCAACTTGGAAATGGGAAGGTATAGTAGAGTGATCAGAAAGACAACAGAACATGTTTTTTCCTCGTTGTATGTTAAATGTTATGTTAGTAGTTTAGAAATCCATGTCTAAATATGCATTTGTTTTTTGAAAATGGTATGGCGATAAATGCCCATTTGAACAGGTGTTTGGTGGAGCAATATGACAGCAGTGAAAGAATGACTAGGAATGTTATAGGAAGTATTTGAAAAGTTGGAATGAAATAGTGGTGAACCATGTAGGTTGGGCAGTGTATGAAACTGCTGTGTGAAGAAAAAGAGCAGCTGCACTGGTAAGAACAACATATAGGAGAGCTTAAATCTGGATTGTTTGATAATTAACAAAAAATTTTTTCAAAGTTGCCAGAAGTTTGTCCAGCCTGTACTTGAGGATAACTCCTTGGAATATGAGGTGTGGTCTTTTGAAAGAATTCTTAGCTGTTTCATTGTGGTAAGTCTCTCATTTTCAATGTTAGTGTTACACTGTCATGGTTTTGGTGTGCAAGAACTCCCATATATATGGAAATTAAGTACAATGTTATTTGAGTTAGGGTCTGAACGCTTGGAGTATCATAAAATAATCGTGATGGTTGTTTAGCCACTTGTCCTACCTAAAAGTTGAACAGTTATTTGATCTAAACAAATCAAACAAGTGTTTCTCTCTTGCCTTCTTAAACAACTTAATTTTATGTCATGGAATATGTATACTGTTTGATAGTGAAAAAAAGGTAGCTCTAGCAGGATTTACTTTTTGTGAGATTAGAGAGTTGAGTATCCTGTTTAGAAATATGGTCAAATCTAGGTTGTTTTCTTTCTGATCCCTTTTATGTAGTATTGCTGACCGGGTGGTATTGAGAAACAAAGGACTGTTCTGTAGCAGGAGAAGCAAAAATATGTAAACTTTATAGAGCACCTGTACCAGTTGATTACCCTTCAACTGGTGCTGGTAGTAGAGCTTTTAAGGTAGGCACAATCTGATGTAAATTGCATCTGATGTGAGAAGGGAAAAGGAGCTAGGAATGTGTTGCTTCAGAAAGCAGTGTGTGGGGCATTTGTGGAGCTCAAAGGAAAAATAAGTTGGAAACTCTAGAATCAAAAGTCTGAATTTTAATTTGTAGAAGCAAAATACAGAGTGAATTAAATTATGATAAGAGAAAAATAAAACTTGGTACACAGAAGATAATCTTGCTAAGTGCCAGCTACCTGCCGTGCTGTTGGTAAATGTCCTTTTTTAGTGTTGATTTGGTTATCTGTTGAAGAACAATAAACTTTGCATCCGGTGTTATACTAGCCTGTTGCTGTGGAGGTGGCCTGCCCTGCTGTTGTGTGGCTGAATTCAGCTTTGTCCAAGCAGCTCTTTATCAGAAGGTACGGCTGCAGACTGCTTGGATGTGTGCAAAGAAGTGAGAGTGCTGAGATTGTGTGTGTTGTCTGCTTGCTCTGGAGCCCCTGTACACTGCCTCTTAAAGGTGGCTCTGTGATGACAGATTACTTTGCTCTAGCAAAGTAATGTTTGTCTTTGTACTTCTTGTTTCCAGCTTTGAATGACTGTGTTGTATTGAATGATGATTATTGGAACTTTGGTTGTTTTTTTTTTTTTACCCTGATGACTTCTGTTTTGATTGGTATGTGGATTGTTATGCAGAAATTTGTCAGGAATTTTCTAAGGCAACTGATAGTTGGAAGTGAGTGATCAGATTTGCTAAGTGATAAATAGGTATTTGTGCAATTATTTAATTATTATTACTTAGTTATGCCACATGTTCTTGGGTTTTGTGGTTGTTAGAGGTGGAGGTATATATGGTCTTTAAAGGTACCTTTAACCAAAACTCTTCTGTGTTTCTATGGTTTGTTTTTGGTAGGGTTAGCCTGTCTAATATAAGATTTTTGAGCAGTACTTATTTGAAGGGTAGTTGTATTCAGTGCCTCAGAGTTCATAGGTATCTGAAATGCAGTAATGTATTTTTATTGAGAGGATAGAGATGATGATTTTTTTGATTAGGCATGAAATAGGTTGATCAAGTTTTCTTGTTAAAGGTAAAGGGATCCTTAGTATTAGTCTTTATTCCTGGTTTGAAAGCAGAAGGATTGCCTAGAAAAGAGTATCATCTGAGTATGGGAAGAAATCACAAAAGAAGCTAAGAAAGAAAAGGTGTGAATAGCTGAATGTGGAAAAAATGCAAGGAAATATATGAGAAGCAAATAAAGAGTGACATGTGCAGCAATAATTATTATGTTTCTGTCTCTGACGTGGAGAGAGATGAAAAAGCCATTGGGTGAAAGCTTGTCTTACTCTGCTGGATGTTCTGGATGGTGAAGGTGTAAAACAGTGCATTAAAAGGAGGCGGAGGTGTGTATGAGTGAGGCTCCTGAGGGGGCTCGTGGACAATATTTGCATTCATTTGATTGTAGAATAGCTGGCCCATGGTTTCTTATTACACAAACTTAGTACATAAGCTCATGATGAAGAGCTTTGAGGTGTAGCACAACTTCCAAGTCACAGTGAAAACACCAATACATGAATGCTTCAGGAGCTACTTTTCAGGTAATTAACTTTCAGACTTTAGACTGTTTCAAATGTGAACCCAAAAATTGGTCTTTCTGTGCATAAGTTAGCAATAGAAGAAAATTAGCAGCAGGAATGAAAAAAACTTCAAAGTCTTCAAGCTTCTGTTGATGTCCCTCTATCCTTTTACCTTGGTTTTTCCAAGTGTATGGGAAGGTAAAGGTAGGTAAAGTTTAGTGTGTATCAAGGTCACTTTTAGTTCAGGTATTGAAAAGCAGTAACAAGCTTCCAGACAATCCTCTTTTATCATAGCTGCATTCTTTTGTTCAGTATTTCTGCTTATTTTCAGTTGTTTTTCAAGTAGTGTACAGGAGTAAAAGCAATTTTAATATTTTAATAGTGTAAAATAGCATCCATCTTACTCTCAGTATGAAGGCTAGTCAAGTGTGACTCTTGAGTTGACAGGGATACTAAGATTATCTGCAGCAGTAGACAGCTCTTGCCCATTTCCCTTCCCTGACCCCCCTTCCCACATCAGATTTTCATTATCTGGCATTTAAGATAATGTTATATATCTACAGGAATTCATTGTTTTCTCCTTTTCCATTAGTCAAGGTCTGTATAACATGATAGCTCTTAAACTAGTTCTGGGATTAGTTTGTACAGAGCAGAATGTTTTGTGAAATTGACTGTTGTTTTGAATACTTGGCAAGTGCTAGTGCTATCAGTGTAATGCAGTGGCATGTGCAAAATTTGGAGTCATTCAAATGGCAATCTCCTGCTAAAGGTGAATAAAGACTAGTCTGGCAGGTCTCCATACCTGATATGTGTACAGATGAGTGGAAAAAACCAACTGAGCTAGCTTGGTGAATTTACTGGTTTGTTATTTTTATTAGCTCCTCAGTTAGAAGATTACAGATTAGTGTTGGATTTAACTTTTTCTTACTCCTGTGTTGTGTGGGCATTCTTTGCCCACTCCTGTTGCTTTTTTTACTTGAAATGCCACCCATGCTGCATGTGGTGTATTCGTATAAGCTGAAAATTAATTATTGCTGGGACAAGCATAACCAAAACCAGGCTATTGGATGAAGAGATGCTGGAGAAAGAATACGAAGTTGACATGTTCAAGATGGGTAACATAATTTCTTTTCAGTGTATATAATTTGGTAGAAAAATAGTAACTTTAGTCAAGTATAAGTTAAATTACATCAAATACCAAGTAACTTCTTCATAGCAACAGATTAACTTAGGGAGCAAGGCTTCAGACTCATATATAACTTTGGGGTAATTTCTTTTCTCAAATTCCTTTACTTTCTCCAACATCGACTGTTAACCCTTGCCACAATGAATAACTCTGCTAAGGTTGATTGCTAGCAGTTGGAGAAGGGAAGTCAAGAGCTGTTAAGCTTAATATAATTTTTTAATATATTTGTAAAGATTGTTAATTGCGTCTTAAAAACCCACTTCTCAGCCCTTCACCAGTGCTGCTGTTTCCTGTGTTTTAAACACTTCAATGCACTTTTGATTTCAACAGATAAACTTTCTTGAAACAGAAGTAATGTTATTATGACTTCATGATGTTATGATTTCTGTACCATTTAAAAAGACTGTTGTTCTAAAGTAATCAACTATGAGAAATTGATGATTGTGACCATACTGTTAATCACTTTTAGGGAAATTTAAATGCATCCTGTTGAAAGTTTCAATGTGTTACTAGTAGCTGAGGTAGCAAAAAATAATCTGCCTCTGGTAACTAGCAAGTGTAGTATGGCCATTTATCCAGGATAGGGTATATAGGAAGAAGCATACTAAGTTCTGTGTAGCTGTTTGAGGTATCTGAGCTAGTTCAGGCTTCTGCGTGTTCTACTTCCAATCTTTAAGGTCCCTTCCAACCCAAACCATTATATGATTCTATAGGTATAACACAACTGTTAAGTTCAACAGCTGTAAATATAACCAGATTTTCACAATTGATGTATCAGTGTTTCCACCTGAATATTTAATAACTTATGCTACCTCCTGATAAATCAGAATGTAATCTTTTGTGGAGAAACAGATTTGTGTAAGCTTCATGGAAAATCTTTAAATGATTCTGCAGGGTGTTCTACCTTACAGAAAGAGGTGAGGACTGTGTGACTCTATAGAACTGTTAGTGAAAGTTCTTTTTGTGATGAATTTCCAGAGCTACTCTACAGCTGTGTATTCGGAGTCTCAAGAGACATGGCTTAGGTATAATAAGTTGATGTGGCTACAAATAGGTGAAAACTGAAGTGAGGAAGAGCAGTTATGGTGGTGTCTCCACAATATGAGACTGCTGTGAAAAGAGGTCCTGAATTGATTGCTGTAAGTACACAGGACAAGACACTGGATAAAGGAAGAACAGTGACTGTAATTAACCTTAAGGGGCTTTTAATAGGATTTCCTAATATTTGCTTGTAGCTAAACCAGTGAGGTATGTTTTGGTAAGCGGATTATTAGATGGATGAAAATTTGTGTGTCCTGCTGAACTCAGAAGGTTCTGATCAGCTGTATGGAGTCCATCTGGAGGCTTGTCACTGGTGGCACCAGTGCAGGGGCAGTTCGTCTGCATTCTGACCTCTCTTCCAGGTTGTAAGGTACTTAAAGCAAGTTTGTGGATACTGTGGATGACTGTGAGGGTCAATTCATCTGCTGGAGACTGGGGCTAGTTGAGTGGGATGTCCACAGGTCAGAAATAACTGTTGGAAACCGTGTGAAATTCAAAAGCAAGTACCAAGCCAAGTGTCTCTTGGGGGGGATGACCCCCTGCAGCAGCAGACATGTGATGCAGACTGGTGGCAAGTACCTTTACAGGAAAGATCACAGGGTCCTTGTGGGGCAGTATGTGCCTTTGTGGTACAGAAGGTGAAGAGCACACTGGGCATGCTCAGCCAGTTGAAAGTAGCAATTTGGACCTCTACTATTTGGAGCTTGTGAGACTACATCAAAAGTATGGTCCACAGTTTTGTGCTCCCAAATATGAGGCAGGTGTTGAGGTGCCTGTGAAAGGCCACTAAGGTAGGGAGTCACCACATGATGTATGAAGAAGGCTGGAAAAGTGAGTTTGTTCAGTTTTGAGAAATGTCTGAAGTGGGGCATGCTAATTGCTGCTGGCACTATTAATAGGCAGTGAGAGGGAAAACGAAGATAGACTCTCCCTAGCTATGCAAAGGGAAAGAATAAGAGGCAGCAGACACAGGCTACAACAAGGGAAATCACTATGATGTGTTAGCAGTATGTTTTCCCACACAGAGAATGAAGCACTGAAATAGGTTGTGGAATCTCTGTCCCTGAAAATATTTAGAACCTGACTATGCTATGACCCCTGAGCAATTTGATCTGACTTCAAAGTTGGCCCTGCTTTCAGCTGGGGATGGGATTGGATAACCTCCAGAAGTCCCTTTCAGTCTAAACGAGCTTCATAGTGTGCATGGGCAAGCATGAGCTACTATACTATAGTTTCCTTCCCTGGAAGAAAAGTAGAAGTAATTGGAAGTCTTCTATTTAGATTAAAATGTCAAAGTAAAGTCTGAAACGAGTTTTTCCAATAAATAAGTTTGACTGCTAAAAACTTACTTCAAAATTGGATCCCATTGTTACTTCCTAATGAAAGTCATATCTGTTAGAGAATTTGTTAAATAAAGATCTGGCTACATCTTTTCTGTTACTTTAATAAGTAACAGAAGTTACTTATTTAGTAACTTCTAAGACTTCTTATTTAGTAACAGTAAGACCAATCCCATACAGCACAGATCTGGGTGACAGTGTGAGACATACTGAAAATGTAGCTTAGCAGTAAATTGAGCCGCTACAAAACAACATTTCCTAGGCTTACTATCGTGATGCAGTTTCGGGACAAAAAGGGGTTAACTTTCTGGAATGGCCTGCAGCGAGCTGGCCTTAAGAGCTGAAAAAAAAGCCAGCAGTGTCAGCAATGCAGGGGGCAGCAGGCATACCATAATTTTGTAATGTAACTGGTAACTCATCAGATTTTTTTATGGGCAGCTGAGATTTCCTGGTCCTGACAAAATAAGTTTGTTCTGTATTTCATTGTATGACCACAGTTGTTCAATATTGGCACATAACACTAAAGCTTTACAGGTAATTGAAAATGTGAAGTTAATATTTAGCTGTCCTTCTGAAGCTGTTTGAGACTTTGGAACATTACGTAGTGCAAAGTACAACCTCTCTTCTCTTCCCACAGACCTCAGTTCTCCCCAGAGTAGGTGGTGTGTGGAAAGACAACATACAAAAAGTGAAGGAGTGGTCTGCTTAAGGCGGTCAGGGCTTTCCTAGGGATTGAAGGTCTTCCTTCCTCTATAAGGATGTCACACACTCATCAGTGTTCCTGACCAGTTTTTAATGGCTTTCTGGTTTCAGTGTAGGAAGTACAGTGCAGGGGACAGGGAATGCTGCATGTTTACAACTGTTACTGAATGCTTAGAATTTGAGGTACTACTTACTAATTTCACAGAAAAGCCAAAAGAGAAACTCCCCAGAACCCAAAATCCTGATAACAGAGTGTTTATTTAAAGCAATTCAGAAGCTTTGCTTGTACAGAAGAGTTTGGTAGTCATGTGGACCATGTACTGTCATACTACTAAATGTAGCTGGAAGTCTGATTCTGCTGTGTCCTTTCTCCATTTAAAGTTGAAGTGCTGTTCAGTTCTGTGTGACTTGAACTTTTACTTTATTGTTCCTATGTAAAAATAATATTCTACTAAAGTCAAAGATGTTAATACAACAGTGTTTTTCCTTTTGCCTTCTTCTCCCCAAAATGGCTGAAATGCCCTAGACAGTTGGTTTTGTGGTGATTTTTTTTGTTTGTTTGTTTGTTTTAAGTTATCCCAAGTCAGGAGGTTTGTGCTTAAAACTTCTTGGTTAGGTTAGGAGTTCCATGGACCTTGCTTTTCAGTATGGCACACCTTTAAATGTTGATAGTTTTGGCTGGTCCAAACCAGCCAGCATTTCTGGTGGTATCTGTCAGAGTTAATTGGGGTTTTCTTTTGATTTTTTAAACTGTATTGTGTTTATACTGGATGAACTAAAACAAAGGAAAACAACCCGTGTGCTCTGATTTCATTGGCTTCATTCATCTGAATGGAACAGTTCAGAAATCTTCCTTTCCACTCCTACCTCTGAGTAGGTAAAATATGGCATAGTTTGAGGACATGTAGCTTGAATGTGATCATGTTTTTGTTAGACCTTATGTCTGCACATAAAGTTGACCAGTAATTGTGAATTTCAGAAATTGACAGTTAATTGGTTCTCTGAATCAACTTAAGTTTGCTTTGATAATGAATGGAGAGGTGGGGTCTGAGAAGTGCAGTGTAGTATCAGAAGAACAGAAAGTATATACGTATAGAAAATTAAGTTACTGAGTAACAAAATAATTAAGTACTGATATAGCACTGCACAAGTCAATAAATACAGGCACAGAAATATGCTAATTCTTGATTTATACCTTCATTGCTTCTCCTAGCCAGCTGGGTTGACTGTCATTTCAGCATATGTGCTGTGTAGTCTTACAATTAATATGTAAATTCCGGCTGACCATTGCAGCTTTCCTGTGCTGCCTGGTGTAAATACTGTGAAATGCATAAAAGATCAGGTATTAATTAACTGGACTTCTCTAGTCACTGAACTTTCCCAGAGGAACAAGGACTACTGAACCAGAGGCAGGGTCTGTCTGATGAAGTAGTGTGGAGGATTCTTTTCCAAAAGCGTTGCTAGCTTGTGAGGAGGATTTTAAACTATGCATGTTGAGATGGCCTCTGATTTTTCTGTAATCTGAAGAAAAGCAAAGATGCAAGGAACAATCAACAAGTGTCCAAAGGGGGTATGATGGGAATTGTTTTTATCCCTTCCATTGTGAAAGCAGTGCAAATGAGCACAATTGCAGATTTAGGATCTCATTGGGATTGCAGCAATGTTGTGGAATACCTTGCATGACTGGAGCATGCAATTAGCTCGATTTGTACCTTTCAGGAAAGGCAAGCTGGCAAGGTGAGGAAGAGTGTCTAGAATGCTTGGAGCTAGACTGGCGTGGCTGAACAGAGACCTGGAATTCAGGAAAAGGAGAGTTCATGAGCTTTGGAAGAAGGGGCCGGCAACTCAGGAGGATGTGATGTCTGCAGGTGAAAAATTAGAAGAGCCAAAGCCCAACTGTGAATTAACCTGGCTACAGCTGTAAAAGAAAGTAAAAAAAATCTTTTCATGAATACACAAGCAACAAAAGGAGGGCTAAGGAAAATCTCTATTCTTTATTGAATGTGGGGTGAGACAGTGACTAAGAGTGAGGTACATAATGAATTTTTTGCCTCAGTATTTAATGTTAAGACTAGTTATTCTCTGGGTACTCAGACCTCTAAGCTTGGAAGACAGGGATATGGGGAGCAGGATGAAGCCCCCGTAATCAAAGGATAAATGATCAGTGACCTGCTGTGCCACTTAGACACACACAGATCTATGGGGCCAGATGGCATCCACCCAAGACTGCTGAGAAAGCTGTCGGAAGTGCCCACCAAGCCACTTTGAGTCATTTACCAGCAGTCCTAGTTCTAGTTCACTGGAAGCTAGCAAATGTGATGTCCAGCAACAAGAAGGACTTGGAAGGAGGATCAAGGAGACTACAAGCCTGTCAGCCTGACATCAGTGCCAGGGACGGTTATGGAGCAGATCAGACTGAGTGCCATCACTCAGCATGTGCAGATGTGGCACTTAGGGACTTAATTTAGTGATGGACTTGGCAGTTGTAGCTTAATGATTGGACTCAGTGATCTTAAAGGTCTTTTCCAGCCTAAACAATTCTGTGATTAAATCCCACATCTGGACTGAGATAACTCCATTCAACAGCATGGGCTGTGGTTCAAGGGGCTGGAAGGCAACTTGGCAGGCACAGGTATAGAGCCCTAGTGAACAACAAATTGAGCAGTATCAGCAGTTTGTCCTCACAGCAAGGAAAGGAGACCTCATCCTGGGCTCTGCTAAGCATTACAGCAGATTGAGGGAAGGGATCCTTTACCTCTCCGTCACTGGAGCGCTGTGTCCGGTTTGTGGCTCGTGGTACCAGCAGGACACGGAGCTACCAGAGCAAGCCCAGAAGTGGGTCACTGTGTTGACTGGAGCATAGGGTGTGCGAGCAGAGGCTGCAAGAGCTGGGCCTGATCAGCCTGGAGAAGGGAAAGCTGCAGGAAAGGAGCCCTTATTTGCTGCCTGATGAGAACATATCAAGAACATAAGTCAACACTTCAGAGATGCCCCACACAAAGGAATGGGAACAAGCTGGAGTGTGGGAAATCCTGAGCCAATATAAGGAAGTAAAACTTCTCTGTGAGGGAGAAGGTGCCCAAAATATTTGAGGAATCAAATATTTGTGGTGATATCCCAAACTTGACTGGATGAATCTTCAAGCAGTCTGATATAACTGGGCCTACTTTGAGCAGGACTGAATGGCCTCTTGAGCTCCCTTGCCTCTTTACCTACATGAAATAATTTTTCTCTACATCAATATTAGAGCTTGTTTGATTTTGCCAACGATAAATGCATTATGAAGAAACCTGTGCCTAGGACTTCACTCGTGTTTGTGGTAATTGCTAGGTGACCTGTTTGGAGATTATCACTATGGCTTATATCTTTGTGTTTGACATGACCTGTGGAACACTTTGGAGATTTCACAGGATTTCTGTGGAAGTTTGGTTGGTTGGGTTTTTCCCTCCCCTCTACAGGCTGATACTGATGAATAGTGATTCCTGTGACTTGAGTCTGAATGCTTCAGTCTGACAAATTAAGTCAAGAATATCTTAATAATGCTCATAATTTAGACTCTGGGGTAGACATAAGCTTTTTGGGTAAGTTAGCAAGATGCACATTATAGTTACCCTCATGGTTAGCATGACAGCTTATGTAAATACCACTGTGTAGCAGAAAAGTGACTTGCTACTTTATAATGAAAGGGAACAAACAGCAGTGACAAGAATCCTATACTGAACACTTTGTATTGTATTTTTGGGTTCTGATTGAGTTGCTTATTTTTTTTTTCTGTTAGTCTGTGAAATGGCAAGTTTATTATATGGTAGCGTTGACAAAACAGCCATTAAACTTGGAAGGAAAGCTGTTTTTTGGACTGGGTTGGCATTGGGAGCACCAACCCATGTTTTTGCAAGTTTGTGGCTAGGTGGAACAGAATATGCTGCTATGTCATTGGTAACTTCAACATCTTGAAATGAAGCAGAAGTGATGGACAGTAAATCCTCAGACTTCTGTGATACTTAGTGCTCAATCCTTCACCCCCAATTTTTCTTCTTCTCAAGAAAAAAAAAGGTAGATATTGTAATAGCATTAAATTGCTTTTCTAAATAAGGAATGGAGAGGTCTGGAGTCTGGAAGGAAGTGGCAGGGTATTTATCTGACCAGACCATTTAGCAGTCACCGTGGTCTGGGAAGTTTTTCTGGAAGAATTTGTGTGTTGGAAGCTATAGTTGTAGGTGGTGCTGGAGGATAGTAGGATCTTGTCTAGTGCATTTCCTGGAGTATGAGTTGCCCTAATTATATATAACTGCTAGTTACTCATAGCAAATTGGAATAAAGATGAGTTACAGAATTTTGAAGTACCTTAAGAAACTGAGGGATTGAATAGTTAAGCAAGCTGAAGTGTAGATGGTTGTTCAGTGATGCCCATGAGGCATCCTTTGTGGAGGAGAGTATTAAACTTTGTGTATGAATTATTATAAACATAAAGTATTTGTATAATTGCAAAGAAGGCCTTGAGTATGTGATGGTCAGTTTTGTGAGCTTTTCCAGAGATCCGGTTTGAAGGAGCTGCCTGTACAAGGTCTGAGCTAGGCAATCCACTGTTGGGAAGCATGTCCTCTGTCACGATGTTGCATTGGCATCCTCTCTAAACTTGATATGTAGTCGTGCCAGCTTTGAAATTGGTTAGCTCTGAAGAGTATACTAGAATTGAAACCTTTTAAGAATAAACTGAGGTCCAGAAAGTATCAATTTTTGTGTAATGTGTGATATTGTCTGTATCATGAGAGGCAGTTTATATATAGAAGTCAGAAAAGCTGAGGCACTAGCTGACTAAAACTGCGTGATAAGGTGTTCCTGTATATCTCCTGAATGGAATTTCTTTCATCACCTTGAACTCACAGCCCTGCAAATTAATGAAGAGATTGAGCTTTTAAAATAACTTTTAAGCAAGCAACATTAGAGTTATGTCCTTAAGCATAAGGTTATTACTTAACTTATTATTGAACATGCTCAGAATAAGTTACTTTTCTCAAAGGTGAAGGCTGCCATTTCTCCCAAGTCTTACATGTTGCTGAGAATAAGACTTGTTTGTAAGGAGTGATTTGAGGATGCCACAGTGACTCAGCTGTGGACAAACTGAGGCTAACAGAGATTTCATGGGGAGTTAAATATACAACTTTGAAGGATTAAAAGCTTTTAACAAAACACATGACAAAAGATTAATATCTGCTTGTGGATCAGAATAAAGAAAAATAAGTCATAGAGGAGACTGGTCACCTGCTGTGAGCTGGCTGTCCCTCTAATGACGAGGAGAACCTTTACTGAAAAAAAGTAACTAAAGGATACAAATAGAAGGAAATGAGAAATACATTCAGTAAGAGAGTAGCTATTTATTTTAACAACTTGTCATGGTCAAGTTAAACCAAAGTCAATCTGACCTGAGGATGAAAACAGTATCTAAAAGTTCTCTGAGTAATTATGTGTCAGCAGAAACCACTGGTGCTCTGTTTCGTAATGCATTTCAAGTTCTACTTACTGAGCATTAAAAATAAAATGGATTTGCCATTCTAGATACTGTCAGTGTTAATTTCTATTTTGTGTTTTCCTTATTTCGTTCATGTATAACTGGGTTGGTTTCTTGATTTGCAAAGCAAGTGGAGGATAGTCTTAAACACAGTTGAAGAAACAGCTGTGTTTGTTCACCTGAAGAACAGGTTCTAGGAGGAGGGCTGGGAATGAGACTTGTAAAAGCAGTGTATTCTGAAGTCTTCTCACAATAGTGAGGTCTGGGTGAGCCCAGTGGTCATGCTAGAGCAAGTGGTATAAGTGTATGGGATGGAATGTTGCAAGTAAGTTCCTGAAATGAGAACTTGTCATTAAGTCCTTCAGCATGTGTGTCATATTGGCTAACAAGAATTTTAAGGAAGACTGGATTATTACTTTAGTAAAAATGTCTGTTAATCTTACAATAATGAAGCCAATAAAATCCTTCATCATGTGCAGGATCAGCTTAGGTTAGTTTGGGAGTTTGTTTTTTTACTTAATTACTAAATATCAAACCTTTCTAAAGGGTATGGAGGTTTGTCATTTTGGCCAGGGTGTTCATTTCACATGAGGAATTCATGTTCTGTAGCATCAAAGATTTTCTTTATTTCAGTGGGCTTGGTTTCTTGTTTTTTTGTGCTTCTGTTTTTGGGTTTGGTTTTGTTTTGTTTTTTTACTGCTTTACTGGTTTATCTTCTTCCTAATCTTTGCAGGCATTCTCTTTTTACAGGTACTTTTGCACCTTTATCGGGTTACCTTTTATGAGAACAATAATGAGTTCTTCCAGTCCTTTCTTGTAGGTCATGTTTTCTAGGCCTTTGAGCACACTTCACTTTCAGACTCCCTAGATGGCTAATATATGATGTGTGCTGTTCAAGCTGAACAACTCCAGATGGAGCCTCACTGATGTTGGCTAGAGCATGTACTTCTATATTAGCATATTCTATAGTGTCACTTTCAATTCTTGGTATGTAATCACCATACCCTTGCTATAGTTTTCAGAACACTCGTTGCTCTCTAACCAGTTATTTAACATCCTCAGTGTGTTACTTAGACCTGTTTCTGCTGGCTGCTAGTCTAGTTTGGACCCACTCCAGCTTGAACGTATTTTTCTACCTGACTGGGAAAGGTTTGTTAAGTGTACCTTCACTTGTTTGTCTGTGTATAATGCATTAGTCATCAGCCCCACCAAGATTCAGATGTACAACTCTCCTTTTGACCTCCAGTTTTCTGTTAAATATTTTGGTTATATATTTAAACTGGATGCTGCATAGGAGGATTTCAACCTTTCCCACCAGATCAGTTTGTCAGAACTATTGACTCATCTTTTGTGTTTCAAAAGATTTCTAAGATCATCTGACACTCTAACAAACTTTCCAGTAAGATGTTTGAGTTATATTAAGGACTGTTTGTTTCAATCTCTTCTGCATATTTATACCTATTGCTCTGATACTTAGGGATTTGAACTTATTTAAATGGAATTGTGAAGCATTTTGTGATGGTTGGGCAGTAGTGGTGTGTACATGGATAACTTTTGAACGACTTGTTTACACTTACTACTAGTTTTTTGAGGGAGCGGGCCTTGAAATGAGATGTTCTCCTCCAGTCCTGCTTTTGAGCCTGGCCCATTTATTGGGAAAGGAGTACCTCATTGTCCTGCTTATTTCCTTTTAAAGGAGATGGGATTGGAAGATTTGGTGAAACAGAGTTGGAAATATTAATTAAAGAAGAACTTCCAGCCACCTCATAGTATGCCTTACATATTAGTTCAACATGTTTTATAAACATATGAAAGTTTAGTGTCAGGATAAACATGTATGTCTTAATTTGCTGTGTGTTAATATATATAAAAGATTAAAATGTAAGAACATGTAAAATGGACATTGATGTTATATGGTCTAAGACAATATGGTCTAAGACAAAATTCCCCATGAAGTTTTAAGGTTCATGGGACTTTGTAAACATTCTTAGTGAGTAGTTTGATTTAAAGTTTCAACCTTATAAAATTGGCTTTCTAAGAGTGTCCTTCCCAACTCCATTTGAATCATGAGCTTAACATTCCTTTTTAACTTCCTCTAGTGTCTTAGGTGTGGGAAGTAGAGTATGCAGGGGCACAGGTGCTGTCTTACGTGGAGTTTAACTAGAACCGAAGCACCAGTTCACATGTGAAAATGGCATTCTGAAATAAGAATGGTGGGTAACAGCCATGTCTGACTTTAAGGGCAGAGTTTTTCTGAAGCTCCAACTCCTGACTGTATGAGTTGGGCTCAAACTAATGTTAAATTCTGAGTTGTAACTACTTTTTCTTTGACTTTGTGTTGCATTGGAGTAAAGTGTCTCTTTGAAATCTGTTTCTTTCCTTTCTGTGTTGCAAATGTCAGTCTTGTAGGTAATTGTTTATCGTGGAGCTCAAGAGGTTTGCATGCTTTGTCGTCTTTGACTCCTTTGTGCTAGCATGACAGTTCTTTGGCCAGTATTGCATTACCTGGCCCTTTAACAGGCAGTGTGAGTCCTCTCTCTGGGCTCTGGATGCTATCTTCTGAACGGTACCTGTAGCCTTCCCAGCAATAATTTCTATTCCTTGCTCCCTCTATGTAGATACATATGTTGGTTCAGCAACTAGAGGGGGATAACTGACAGTCTCTTCCATCAGCTGTGGGGAATGAAGGAGAGCCTCCTGGGTAAATGGTGTGATATCTTGTCAGCTGTACCCTTAGGAGCAGCCAGATGGTGGTTCAGAGTGTTTCAGAATTCTACAGAGCATCCTGTGATAGCACTTAACTGAGAATCCATCTGTCTGGAGCATGATGTTAGTAAAACCCTTCAGCAACAGCTAACTTTTGAGACAGCACTGAAATTGAGACTGACCTCTTCATGCAGTTCTCGTTGCCAGTTTCTTTGATTTTTAGGTTGCTTGGAGAAGATACAACTTTGTGCAACTTTTTTATAATTTTCAACTAGAAATTATATTCCTCTTTGTATGGTTTTTGTAGGAAGTGAGGCTATAGTCACCTAGAGGAGAGCTGCTCATGCCATAAACCAAGTCAAGACTGGAACCTCGTTTTTGGGCCATTTGCAGATGTAGAAAGTTAACATTCAGAAGTTAATAGAGCCATTTTCAAGTGGTGGATTTGCATGAGCTACATCATAATGTTTTTAGTTTCCTGTTGGTATTAGGTAAAGTTGACCTCTGATTTAAAAGATAGAATCCCTTGAACTTCAGTAAAATGAAAAAGCAACTTGAGAGAACCTGAGAATTTCAGTTGTCTTGGCTTCAGACTATCGAATTGCTATGCTTCATTTCACTGAAACTTTTTACATTCTGGTACGCTTTTGTATGCCTACTATATTGTGTACTAAACACTGAACAAGGTTTTGAATTTTGCTTTCTGAGATGGAAGTAATACACCCCTGGTTTTCTTCTTTAAAAAAATAAGGCAAGTTCTGTACAAAAAAAAATAAAGGGAACTTGAGCTGAATCCTGTAAATGCAATGCTTATAGAAGCTAATCTTGTGCTGTTCCTATCTCAACTCACCCCCAAAAATCTGATTGATGCTCCACTTCAAGCAAGGATTGTGACAAAGCAGATCCTTAGGTGAGAGTAACACTAGGTTATAATACTATCTCTTTGATTTAACTGCAGGTTTTTCCTAAGTACTTGCTTAGCACTTCTAATTGGAAGCTAGCATTGAGGCATTTTGTACTACTTAATCTTGAATCTCTTTCATTCCTTGGTTCTGACCTTTTTTTGACACAGTAATTTGATCATGCCCTGGTGCTCAAAAGACATGCTGACTTCTTCCCAGTCATTTAGGCATATATTTTTATAAAGCCTCAAGTTGAGGTTTCAGCTTGTTTTCTGCAGTGTCTTAAAGTGATTTGCTTTTTCAGCTAAACAAATCTGAAAATGCCACTAGATTTGTGGATCTCTGCTCATTGTGTGTGTTGCAGTGCCACTTATGATTGGCTGAGCTAATTCAGAAGGTTAAATCAGGAAGAGAACAAGTGAGTTTTTGTAGGTAGGGGTCTTTTAGGCACCTGATGAGTGCTGACACAGGAGGAGGAGGACTGCAAGAATAAGCTTTCTGGTGTCAGCTGAAATTAAACTGACCAAACAGTAATGCTTAGCCTGACTTTGAGTGTTCCATGGGAAGTTCTGCTGACATAGCAACTTGCTGTCAGTGAAATGGGATGTTCTTGTTGTTTTGCTCCATTCTTGATTGGAACTCTTCTGAGTTCCCTGCCACTAGTTTGTGCTAAGGCCACATAAACCCATGAGCTGAATAACTTGCTGATAAAGGGGAAAATTCAGTTTTATGCTCTTCTGTAGTCTGGCTTTGTCTTGTGGAAATAGTTGGCAGGTTGTGGGAAATCAGTGGTTAGAAAGGGTCAGTATGGTCACCCTGTCTTGCCAGAAGTGTGCTGTAAAGTGGGTAACAAAATACATTGCTTTTATAATTAGACTTGTGCATGGCTGCTTCACATAGAAAATCTAAATCTGCTGTTTATTGCAACAAATAACAAGCCTGTAAATGTGGAAAATATTCTATCATTCCATATCATGAATACTTTGTTGTGTTATGAAGGTTGTCATATAATTCCTCGGTATCTTTTTTTCAGTTGATGGTAGAAGCGTAATTCAAAATTGATATTGAACAGATTGTTATCATGGTCAGTATTTGATAGCACCTAGTTCTGTGGCTTTTAATACTGCAAGTGAGCCTTAGAGATCTTTTTTGTTTTGTTTACTCTTTAAACATTCTGTCAAGTTACATGAGTAGAGTCATTGCCTTGCTGTTTCAGGTAAGATTCTTGACTTTACTGCCAAGCATGGCATTGGATCACTGTGATCAAAAATCAGTTAGTACATAGGGACTTAGCTGAAATTGAATTATATTAAAGTGCTTGAGATGTCAATCTCATCAGGCTGGATGTGAAACAGTACAGGACAATCTTATGTATTCCAAGGGAGCAAAAAGGAAAGGGAAGGCAGATCTGTAAAAACTTGGACAAATACAAAGAAAAAAATATGAAAACCTCATGATGCTGCACTTACCTTGAAAAGTTACAAAACATCTTGATTACTAAGCAAATACAAAGTTTATCCATAAGGTTTGTTGACAGACTTCAATATTGTGACATGAAGCAGAGAAGGCCCAGAGAAGCTCTTCAGGAGGAGGAGGGCCAGGCCTCATTAAAACAGTAAGTGTATGTCCTATGTGCCAGTACTTTGGATCAGTTAAGGACCTGAATAGCATGGTCTTGAAATGTCTTGTTCTTCAGAACCTTTTGCATTGTAAGCCTCTAAATGTGTTATTTTGGAGGAGACATGTAGCTCGTTATTAAACAACAATCTGTGAGCAGAATACTGACTCTTGAGTGGAAGTCTTTATGTCAAAGGAAATACTTATCTTAAGAGTCCTGAGCCTTGGAGAGCCTTGAATAACTGCATGGTAATTAGCTTGCTAGTTTGAACTACTAGCTTGATTGCTCTGCAACTACAGCTAGTTAAATAATAACTGGATGGAGATTAAAACAAGAGATACTGTTCGAAATCAAATATGTGGCCTTGGCACTTCAGATTTAAACTACTTCTAGCACTTTAAACAAATTGGAGTCTATATACTGTTGTATGAGCTGTATGTAAGTTCAAGTTAAATGATTCACGTAGATAAGTTGATTTTTTTTTTTCCTTTGGAGTCTGAACATGAGATAAATGTAAAAATGTAAAATTTGGAGTAGTGATATGTTAGCTCTACCTCCCTTGCTGAGAAGGTGAAGGAAAAAGATCAAACTGATCAACATTCTATATCTGCAAGTATGTTTATGTCTGTAAATATATATGGGTCCTGCTCAGTTCAGTCTGTAAATCTTGAAAATATCAGCAATGAAAAAGTTTGACTTCTGAAAATATTCATGTAATTAATGTGAGAACACAATGTTCTCGTGGCACAAATGAGCTGTTGGAAGTATTCCTTGGTGGAAAAATTATTGAGTATTGACTTTTTAAATGTACAATGATCATCTTTATGTAGCTAAAGCCTCCAATTACTGGGGGCAAAGTTGTCAAAAAAAAAAAAAAAGGTAAAGGGAAGCAAAAGAGCTCATGTGTTCAGTTTACTGGGATGATTTTTCAGTTCAGTTTGTTACCTTCCCTAGAAGTTTGAGCAGTTTTTTTACGTTCACTTGTGGGGCTTTTCTGTACTAAGTTGTTAGTGGTTATATACAGCTAATCACTATGTTAAAGTTTAATATAGGTTAAGATTCAGTAGATTTAACTGTTGCAAAAAGCTGATTCCTGAATGAAAGTGTGTTTTTCTTTGCTTAAATTATATTGTAGAACATGTATATCCTGTACATTCTGAAATACATTTCACAAATGTTACTTGTGAGCCTTATTTATAAGGTAGAAAGCAATAGTCAAATACTTTTTAAGGAACATTCCACCTTATGTTTAAATGTAGCAATGGCAAGTGGAGGCGAAATTTGGGCAGGACTCTGTGCATGCTGCTTTGCAAATAGTTGCCCTCTTTCGGTGTCTGTCCCATTAATGTGTTAGATAAGAGGTATGAGGAGAATAGAGAGAATGTTCTTGCACTACTTGTCATGGCATGTATTCTCTATTTGAAACATGGTTTTTTTACTCTTCTTGTTACTTTTTGTCCTCTCACCAGCCCCACTTAGCAACTGATATATCAACAATATTGGTCTAAATTTCTGGCTTACTTGTGTAGCTTAAGGTGCTCATAGTATTGATGTTAGTCCGTAGTTTTATACTGAAGAAATCCATAGCTAAATCACTTTTTTGGGTGACCTCATTGACTCAGAAATGGCTTGAACAATGAAAAATCAATCAATTTGAAGCGGAAAGCTTTTAGCAATGGACTTGAAGATAAAGGCTTATAAGGACTTCTTTCCTGAGCACATGACTTACCTTTTGTGTGAACTTGGTGAGTGAAAAGGTAGCTCATGTCTCAAGTTGAATGACTTCTTCATACTTATGAGAATGGGCTCATAAAATTTATACTTGACTTTTGCTTCATTGGTGAACTTCCTCAGAAACAGCTTGAGTACTGACTTGGTATCTGAAGAGAGAATCAGAGCACTTGAAATAGCACTGTTAAAATCTGAGAACAAAGAAATACATTGTGGACTATGTTGATTTTTCATCAGGTTAGTTTGCTCCGAGAGGACTAATGAGTGAAGTTGCTGGAGCATCTGTTTGGCAAAAGAAATTGTGAACCTGTGGTATATTGAACTGCTTTGTCCTAATGGATTTTGTTTTTTGAAAGGAGGGTGGTGTAAAATGCTGAGCTCAGAATGCAGTTGCTACTGTGGAAGGCATTTTAGATATTAGGCAGAAATACATTGAATCTTAAGCAAGCACTTGACTATGCCTACTCTTGCATATTTACTGTCAGACAGGATCTTTTGTGAAGACACTCCACTACACTGAAGCAGAAAGATTGAATATGTATGATGGTAAATGTCTTCATTAGGAAGTAGGGTAGGAAAGTTCAAGTTGAGGTCTTTGAGTGACCATCACTGTAAACGTGGAGTGGTTTGTGGGATTTTAATAGGTGCTTTTTTGTTTGTTTTTTTAATTGTTGCTTTGCTTTTTAAGTATTTACTGGTATGATAAGTGCTAGAAGTTTCACTTATTTCTACTTATAAAAGATATGACTTAAAAAAGATTATTTAAGGAGAAACACATAAGTGCAGTAGTTTAACTTAAGTTTTTGCTTGATGCTCTATATCAGTAATCAGACCGCTAAAAAGTACCATGTCTTGTTTTTTTGGTAAATCTGAATTCACTGAAAGTTCATATCTAGTTAAATTCCCAAAAGACTGTTAGACCACTTATACAATTGTCAGGTCATTTTTATATGAAGCTGTGTATTAGTGGTAGTATTCTCTGAAAAATGATTGATCTGTGTCTAGCTTTGATGTTTTGCTTGAAATATGTTTCTGTAGTATTTCCACATGGTTGTGAATCAGTTAATCAGAAAAAAAGCAGGAATTCTCTTCTAAAAGGGTGAGCTAATTATGGAAGAAGGCTTACTGTGAAAACCAAGCAACGTAACTTTCTTGTGTAGCAACTAACAATTGGTTTGTTTTTAGGTGCCTTAGCTGGACCAGTTGTTGATCCACATGTGACAGCAGTTTGGGGGAAGAAGGTTGCGCTGAAATGCATAGTTGATGTAAACGAAACAATAACACAAGTTTCTTGGGAGAAGATATATGGTAAAAGCTCACAGACAATTGCTGTTCATCACCCTGAATATGGAATATCTGTTCAAGGAGAATACCAAGGAAGAGTGGCATTTAAAAACTACTCACTTACTGATGCAACAATCATCTTAAAAAATGTAAGCTTTTCTGATGCAGGAGAATATGTTTGCAAGGCAGTTACGTTCCCTCTTGGAAATACACAGTCATCAACAACTGTAACAGTATTAGGTAAGTCAGCTTGTTTTTGAAAGGAAAATTCTGCAAACTTACTGATAAGTTGAATTTTACCATTTAACCCAAAGAAAATGCAAAATATGTGTTTGCTGGTCTTTCATTACAGGTGTGTTATTTTTACTTATGTCATAGAGGAGACTTCTTTTGGGTGTTGCTTCTTTAGAACTTGTTATTTGACTGTCTCGTTATTAAAAATAAATAACCAGTTCCTATTTAGGCATTATGCTAAAAACAAACATTCAGTTTGTATTAGCACAGTGTTTTAGAGCTTTGACAGATAATGCTTATACCAGGGACTTGTGTATGTCCCTGGTATATTCCCAGCAGCTGGGAAGCTGCTGAACTTGGCTTTAGCTACTGCCTTGGCTAAATTCCCTCAGTTACTACTGAGTAGTCACTGGTCTTCAGAAAAAGCAGGTATTTCTAAACCTTGTTGATAACTGGTTGTCTCAGTGAAGTAGTCCATCATCTGTAATGAGGTTAGAGAGTTAGAGTGAGGGTCGATGCCCCATGCCTGGAAACATTCAGATGGGACTCTAGAGCAGCCTGGTGTAGTTGAAGATGTCCCTGCTTATTGCAAGGGGATTGGACTGGATTACCTTCAAAAAGTCCCTTCCAATGCAATTCTATGATTTTATAAATGTGCTGCTAACATGATAATTGAATACAGCTGCTTGGGTCTGGTGATGCAAACTGTTCTTTGCATAGTGTAAATGTAAAGCAAAACTATCTAGATGACTGCTGGGAGTTGTGGGAAGAAAGAGTCAATTTAAACTCTTGACTGTTTGTGTATGGTCATAATGTGAAACTTTTATAGACTTGAGGGTTTGTTTACACTAATTTTGTCCCTCTTGTTGAGGGCTGAGTATTGCCTTCATAAGGAATTAGTGCTGCAGTGCAAGTAACTCAGGTGTTACTGCCATGTAAGGTAAAATGATTACCCTGAAACTTGAAAGCCTGTTATTAACTTGTCCTCTCCTTACAATAGTATTCCTTTTATAGTAGTGTAAGGTTCTTCTGTATCTCCTGCCAGGAGTCAAATTATATTTTCTGTAGCTGAGGTGGTCGTCAATGGCTATTTCTGTAAGCAGATGTAGTTTTCAGGATCATGTCTTGGTCTTTAACAACAGCTTTTCATAGTAGTAGAATATTCAATGGGATTAATCAGATGGCTGTAGCACAGTATGTAAACTGGTTTTCACCACAAGGGGGGGCAAAATAAATGTGTCAAAGCAACTAGCTTCATCCAATTTGAAACCAGTAACTTGACCAAAATTCTGTGTAATGCACAAAGCGTGTGGTCTTACGGTTCTCTTTTTCACCTAACTTCCATCTGTACTGCAAGTGGCTATGTCTGTGGTTATTGTAGCAGTCTCCTGACTTCAGGTTTCAGCTATTGTGCTTTACCATTAAAAAGTGAGAATTTCTTACTACCTCGCCTCACTTTTTCTAGTCAGTTCCTCTTTCTAAGATGTTTGGTTTTTTTCAGGCAACAGTAGTTATTGTGCCCATTTTGCACTTATCATACAGGTTTCTGGAGGAACTTGGAAAGCACATGTATGTCTCATGTGCTTATTATTCTACATTTGAAAGAGTAGAAGGATCACAACTTGTTTCATTAGATAAATGTTACAAAAAATTGCACTTGAAATAGGCAAAGAAGTATTAGTCAGGCACACAGTGGTTCTGATCATAGCTTTTTTCATCATCGATGTATGTAGATGGTTGCCAATTGCTGTTAAGTCTCTCGGGACTCTCTAAATGGCAAAGCCCAGCTGTTATTTGCAAAGATGCTTTTTGATCCTAGTTACCAGCAGCTTCACTTGCATGTACCACCAGGTAGCCAACTCTGTTGGACTTAAGTTCTTTGGCCTTAGCTGTGTATTTTCTGTCCTTCTAGAAACTTCTTGCTACACTGACTTGTAGGCTTAAACAGTCAAAATACTGGGGAAATAATGATTTTCAGAATATGCTTGTAAATTAGTAACTTGTGAACTTTGCTGGCCTGAACTCAGCAATTCCAAGCTCATCAGAATCTCAGTGCATGCAGTTGCTGTAATTTAAATCTTGATGTAACTTAAAATCATCTTCAATGATATATTGACTGTATTCTCCCACTGGTCTATAAAACTCTCCCTTAAGTAAGGAAAAAAATTCCTGTCCTAAGGCTGAGGCTATTTCCAGTTGAAGCATGATTGCCTTTTTTCCTAGTCCCTGTCTGTTCTTATTTAGCAAAGAATTAGTTTCTTTCCCCTGAGTATTGGACATACTTAGTCTTGTACTAGATGCTTGTACACTGTGAAGTAGACACACTGAAGACAAATGGAAGAAAAAAATATCTACAAGATAAAATGCCCTGTGTTTTGCCACAACGCACTGATCACTTAAGATCATATTTAAAACCTCTTATGTGCCCCAGGTTTAACAGACAAGCCATATTTGGTGACTTTGCCCACTCCCAGTTTGCTTTGTTTAGTACCTCATATTGTCTTAAGGAAATGCACTGTAAAAGAAGAGGCTGGGACAGTGGAAATATGAAAATGCTTTTAGTGTCAAACAGATATATTGAACTTTTCTGAAACTTTGTTTTGTCAAACTTACCTTGTTAAACTTGTGCAAAATATGGCAAATAATTTTTGTGTCAAGCTGTTGGTTTCCCCAAGATCTCAAGATGCTGACCAAATGAGGCAAATGGTGTCTCAGGGCAGAGGAAGGGGCTCATCACAGGGTAGCTTGCAGAGCTGACATCATTTTTATGTTACTAACTTGAGTGGTGTCCATGACTTTTAAATATTTGGTTTGGTTTAATTCCGTTTTGCTAGGTTGAATTTCTCATCATGGGTATTGATAAAGTAGGTCTTGTTCCTCTGCAGCCTAGCTCTTTCCAATTCTACAAGTGAGGAATAAGTTGTACAGAGGAGTGTCAAAGGCGTAGGTCTGTCACCATGAATTAGATCCCAGACACTCTAATGCAGAAAGTCTTCCAATTAGGAATTAAAAGATGATGTATGTCAGGCAGTATAGATATTGGATACTACAGAATACTCTGGGCCAAGAAAAAGCATCAAGTAGATGGCAAATTAGTGAACTGACTGCCCTTAAAACCAACAAGCAAACTGCCCACCCCCCCAAAAAAAACTAAAACAAGAAAATCTTACTAAGTTAATAATTCAATATTAATTAGCAAACAGGATAAAGTACACAGAAAGATAAAGCTTCTGGTGTTTTGAGGTGAGAGAAAATAGAAACTTGAAGTACTGTTTTGGAAAGAAGTTAATCAAGTACATGTCAGTTGTGACGAAGGGGATGACAATTCCAAGTGTCATGCTATTGCCAAGGAATTAGTGAAGTTAATGTCAAGAGGAAATAATCCTGTTTGTGTTGTAATCATGCCAACATCATCCAGACCTCCTGTGCTCAGTGTGCACAGAAAAATAGTTTTAAAACTAACAGAAGCAGTTGAAAAAGGCTTCTGAAGTACATGAAAACCAAGAAGCAGCTTTTTGGCCTTGAAACTTGATGCAGTAGGATTTAAGGCTCTTGTCTGGATGCTGTATTGTGTTCTTTTTCTGTAAAAAAGTGTAAGGACTTGAGCAGCAAGAGATTTCTGATATGTCCATGCTGAATGTAAGGTGAAGGTAGAATAAGCTGGGTTAAATTAGGTGGTGGTCATGAATCAGTAAAAGGGCAAGCACAGATGGGCAAATTAGTTGAGACCTTTTGAACAACTGCACATCTATCTTCCATGCTTCAGCCATCCTGTCTTTAATATTCAAGTATAATTCATGCCATAATGTTGCTTTAGATGGAACTGTTACACTGTGGAAGTAGGTCTTGCTTTTGGATCTTATGGGATTGGTGCCTTCCTTTTCCACACAAAGCATTGTCCTCACCATCTTTTTCATTTGGCCTGAAAAGAGCATAACGTTTCTACTGAGTGGGTGTAGCAGCTTCTCTAATGTTCTCCCAGCTGCCTCTTGTGTCCTCCACCACCACTGTGAGCAGAGCAAGTAAGTGAAAATCACATTTATGTGGCATACTGAATAGTCCTAGGATAAGAAGACTGCATATAGAAATTACACTTTCATAAAACAGTTAACATAAAAAAAATTCTTAAGCCCATACTTTGGGTAATTTCTCTTTCAAATTGAAAATGGTAAAACTATTTCGCACTGTGAGAGATGAGATGCCAGTGGCCCCTTGTAATTATGGATTAGTTCACCAGATGCTTCTTAATCCATGACTGAAACATCTAGAAGAGCCATAGAATAAGTAGCTGGGCTTCTGCTTGTTTTGTTTCAGTTGCTGGGACAAAGTAGTCCTGAATGATAAACTATAGAAATAAGTATCCTAACGGCTGTTGCTTTCCATTTTTCAGTATGTGGCTATTTAGTTATCTTGTAGTTGGTGTGTACTACAAAAATCACAATTTATGGGAAGATGTGACAGTAGAAGCCTAAACATTTGTGACGTATTAAAAAAAACTAAAGCATGGAAACATATAAGACTGGGAATAAGTATATTTTATGACACTGAGTAGTTTTGGAGAGTTCACTTTTGTGTGTAGTTGACAAGTGTAAAACCAAGTATTACACAGTGAACTCAAACTGACAAATCTCTGGTATCATTTGAGAAAGTAGGTTTTTTTACATTAGTCTATCGTGCTTTCTGGCTACTTGAAGGCTTCTTTTTCTAGAAGTACAGTACTGAGTAGTCTGCTTTGGGTCTGGACATCTCTGCAACTTAGTTAAGAGTTCTTGTTTACTTATGTATCCCTTCACCAAGAGGTGGAGGAAAAATTATGTAGTGGCATACTTTTTTTTTAAAAGAAAAATCAAAGGAATAGAACATATCAAGCTTTAATTTCCAGCTGAAATTATTGGAGGCTACAGTTTTGGCATGAATGCTAATGATAGATGCTAATTTAATTGATTTTACTGTTATGGAGATCTTGGGAAGGGAGGAATACAGTAAAAATTAGAATTTTCATGCATGTAAAATTCTGAATATAAATTTGGGTGTTTACTTCTGCATTTTAGTAATACTACAGAAGCTATTGAAGAAGTCTCTACCGGTGATTTGGGGAGAACAAGGCAGTAGTGTTAATGTTTAATCAGGAAAACCAAATTGTGGGTCAGATAACAAAGCTATGTAATGTCAAGTTCTCCATTCTAGGTTTTAAAGACTTTTTTTGCAGATGAGACAATGCTTCATATGCACAACAGTTCAGATATCCAAGCTTACTGCACAAAGCTCTAGCTGTTGCTGGTGTTGCAGAGCAGGGAATCAGATTTTGAAAGAAGCTGCATTAGAAATGCTTCAGATCTAGAAGAGTGAATGTGCAACTTAGCAGAAAAAACCTGCCATTGTTTTATTTTTGGTAGGGTTTCTAAGAAATTTCAGAGGGTAAGCATTCACAGAAACAAAGTAGAAAATAATTTGCTCTCAGTATCTGCCCAAACAATCTTCAGTTTCATAACAGCTTATATTCTTCAAGCACTTCTAAGCATAGAACAGAAAACACGCACTTTTATAAGCTTATCCATTTAATAGTTGCCTTTTCCTTTAGTGTAATCGAGCAAATAATAAACCAACTTGTTCAGATATGAGCAATGATAGACTGAACAAAAAACAGTCAAAAACTGATCCTGGCATTGAATGGGCTGAAGCTGAAAATATTTGTTACCCAGTTATCTTTGGAAGGTATAGGTAGTTGGAGAACTTGCCAGGTATGGTGAACTTTGCTCTATTCTGTTACAAGATGTGTCTGTGGGTCAGCTTCAATTTATTAGAAAGAAATTCCATGAACTAACTTTTCTCCTTCTGATACTGAAAGGCACAGAAGTTGCAAGACTTGTCTCTTCTTTGTGATTAGTGAGGGCTGATCCACTGAGGTGGATTCTGAAGCATTATGGTGAGTAGCAATGACCTTCTTTCAGAGGACTCCAGTAGCCAGATAAGAGCAAAAGACCAGGATTGTGGAATAGGCTGGTACACTACTGCAAACCTGTCCCTTACGGAGCTGGTGACACAAATGGGCCATTCTAAAACAGCCCAGCCAGGGTTTGTATCTGAAGCACCAGGTAGTTTTTCTGACTTGGGCTGAAGCTGGTGGGCGGCATGTACAGGGCTGAAACAGATTTGCTAAACCAGAAGGAAATTTTTTGGAAGCTTTTTATTCTATGGCCCTCAGCAGTAGTTTTGTCCACGAGGAGCTCAATTTCCTTTTAGAAAGTAGCGTGTTCCCCAAGTTTTTAAAATTTTGGGGCGAGCAGTGGCTTTACAAGGAGGTCACATCCTTCCACATGCAGATTTCTTTAGTCTTAGACTTCACATTGAGCTCCATTTTTTTAACTTTTATAGGGATTCATACACAAGAATGTGTATATATATAGGCAAAATTTTATTTGCATATAAAACAATGAATTTTTATTTTATTTTCTTATTGGAATTTTATTTATACATAGATTACTTTGTATATTGAAAACTTAGATAAATTTTATATACAATTGCATATTTCTGTGTACTTATTAGATCCTTTATTCAGTGTGTGGTGTGTATATATAATGAAGATGCAGCATGGAAGTCATTTGTATAATAGTGATCAAGAAAAGCTTAAACCCTTAATGTTGGGTGTTAGAACACTGCAGCAGCTTTCAAGTGACACAAACTGACAGTACAGATTAATTCATGAACCCTTGAAAATGCAGCCGAATCTAAGCTGTTGGAAAAGAAACTGCAGTGTCATTTCAACCTAATACCTTAAGTTCTCTGTTGTCAGACACTGCAACTGGAGCACTGCAATTGGTGTTTTGGACCTAACCACTCTGGAATTCCCCGTCGGTACATTAAATGTAGTGAATGAACAACACTGAACTTGAATGAGTGGACAAAGGGATACCGTCAGTAGGCCAAAACCTTGTAGAGCTATCATCTCTTGAGATAGGTGTGATCTTCTAGGATGTCTGATTAACATGAGTGTTTGCAAATGGATTAGTTCTTGTTTAACTTTTAAGTAGTGACACTTTCAGAGATGTGGAGTTCTTGTTTAAATCTCCTTTTTTCCCCCTCCTTAGTTGAACCTGTTGTGAGCTTAATGAAAGGACCAAACCCTCTAATAGATGGTGCAAATAGGACAATAGCAGCTACTTGTACAGCAGCCACTGGAAAACCTGCTGCGCAGATTGACTGGGAAGGAGGCCTTGGTGAAATGGAATCCACCTCTACTTTGTTTCCAAATGAAACAGTGACAGTTGTAAGCCACTATGTGATTGTCCCTACACGATTTGCAAGAGGAAGACACATAACTTGCATTGTGAGGCACCCTGCCTTTGAAAAGGAGATGCGATACCCTTATGTGTTGGACATACAGTGTAAGTATTCTGTGAGGTAATTACTCCTAATATGTATCTTGCAACTTCCCCCTTAATCAGTGTATACCTTCCACAGGTAGGAGATGAGCACTTTCTGCTTCAGGAAAATAAAAGAAATGAAAACTGTATAGAAAAGCTGTGATAAGAGGCAGGTCAGGCAGGAGTAAAAGCCTAGGGTCTCTGTATTGAAAATAAAGTCATGAAGCTAGAATACTGTTACATTTCTACTGTTTTGGATATTGAATCATAGCTAAGCATGAGCGTTGATCCATAAGCTGTTTATAGAGTCTTAAAATTTCAGCAGTATTAAAAAAGAAGGCTAACAAAGATTCATGTTCGAGATGCTAAGTTGAAAATAGGTCTTGTAATGGTCAATAAATTATTTTCAGATTATTCACCAAGCTTTGTCCACTCTAACTAGCGGAAGGAAACAAGAACATAATACATACATGCCTAGTGTTTGTTATTCAGCTTCAGATTGCTTATATGATTCAAACCTGCACCAGGCTTCTTTAAAAAATGTATAGCTTTTAAAAGACATTAACAAAGCCAGGTGGCTTACAATATTGCTTAGTTAAAACCAGTTAAGACAAATAACCTTTAGGCATGTGGTCCCTTTTTGTTAAACAATGCATATATGAACAAAATCAGCTATTTTCTTGTTGTTTCTTTGGTGTCCTGTCTTGGCTGTGTGCTGCTTTAAAGTTCCTAAATCACAGAAGTCTGTCAGTTCAAGTAGAACAAATGTAGTGGCTGGAAAAAGTAGACTTGGCTGTTTTGATTTGACTAGAATTTGATTTTGGCTTGGTTTTGTTCTATTTGGTAAAGTATCACTTATTTTGGCATAAAATAGGGATTAGTACTGCTTTATTTAATTGATCTTGAAATGAATTTCTAGATTGGAGGGCCATTGATACAGAAATAAAACTGGAGAGGATTTGTATTGTCTCAAAAAGTGAATAAAATAATTGTTTCCTATTGCAAATGAAGTGAGGTTGCAAGTTGGTCTTAATATTTTCACCTCTGATTAGTGTTTCAGAATGTTTCAGAATTTCTAACAAAGTCATATAGTAAGGTACACAGCAGCAAGTGAGAAGCCATGTGTGCTCTTCAGTCTTCCCTGACACTTACTAGCTTTTTCAACTGCTTCTCCATCTCAGCTCCAGAGCTTATCCCAAATCATACTGGTTTGTCTGTTCCTTAGCTTTTAAATATTTTTCCAAGCCTCTCTGAAATCACCTTCTGGCTTTTTAGAGCCATAACATAATTCTACATTTCGATGCCAATAGATATTTTAATCTTTATAGTTGGCATCTGTGAACTTTTTGGTGATATTTTAATTACCTGGTTTCTCCCAAGGTTGTTTCTGATCCTTTGCTGTATCTTTTTAGTGAGAAGTAGTTCTAAATTGCTGTTCCTCACTTCCCAAAATCATGAAACTGATGCTTTTTTTCTGAAGCCCTCTCAATTCCCTCAAGGTGCTGTGTGGTTGCTGAAAACACACTGGGAAGGTTGCACCAATTAAAACAATTTGTTCACTGCTGTGTATTAATGTTGTAGCTTGGAACTGTATCATGTTCTCTGTATATTTTGGTGGTGGTGTTTAAATTAAAACAAAAAGGCAACCAACAAAAGTTGTTTTTTTTGTGTGAAGCACACAAAAAAAAACCACCCAGGAAAAAAATGTACCTTTCTGTTCTGTTAATCTTACACTCTTAGTGTAAAAATTGTGATCGTTCATAGATGAAATATTTTTTTGTCAGATGCCCCAGAAGTTTCAGTAACTGGCTATGATGGAAACTGGTTCATTGGAAGAGGAAATGTTCAGCTCAAATGTAATGCTGATGCAAATCCATTACCTATGGAATTTATGTGGACCAGGTAAATATTTATGAAAAGGGACTTGCCACATGATTCAAGTGGTATAATTACTTTGCTTACAGTAAATGCATGTTTTGAAAACAAAGAGTATATGACTTGCATTGGTCCTAATGATTTTATCTAGCTTTTTAAAAGGAGAATACAAGATGTGTGTTTGTATGAATACAGGTGAGTGGATAGCTTGTAAATTTATGTGCATAAACAGTTTGTCATTACTCTCAGGCTAAAGTCTCTTTAGTTAGTCAAGGTAGACTAAGCTCTGTGTGTTGCAGCATGTAGAGCAAAGACCAATAACTCTAATAAGGATCCACCTATTATTTACATATGCCTCTAATGAAAAAAGTTATGAATCTGTGGACTGCCTTCCCCATCCCAGGCTTAGCTCAAAATCACTGCGATGAAAAATTTCACCACATAAAATTTTCTATGTTTTAAAAAAACCCCTAACAACAGTACCATTTACTTCTTCAGATGCCCTAGGTTCTCAGTTCTCTCATTTGAATTTGAAACATATGTAAGAACTACATATGAAACATATGTAAGAACAATTAATAATCAGCTAATTAATGTTCACAATTCTAGAAGAAATAAACCTGTTTAAATACATTTAAAGCCATTCAAGCTTCAGAGATCACTGTTAGATTTCCTAAACTGAAAATGGAAGAAACTTTTACAGGAAATCTAAATTTTCTGAAATAAACCTGGTGTGCCTTTCTGAGCAACAATGAAACCCATCCAAAAAGCTGTAGTACTGGTGAATGAGGAACTTCATGTGTAGAGGGGAAATCCACGTAAAAAAAGGGTAGCTTGAGCTTGGAGAAATGAGAAGTACTGTGTTGAACTGTGTGCTGTTTGACTGGTGTCAGATTACAATAGGTTGGAGAACTACCTTACCAACCAGTTGTATCTCTTGGAATTCAAGATGACATTGTATTTACTGGGATAGTGATATTTTCATAGTTAGTAATATTTTTAAATGTTGCATGTATGAGAATTTTTTTAGGATAGAGCTTTCAAACCAATTCACTGTTTTTATAATATTTCTTGAAATAAATTCTTCTGGTACTATGAATTATGAGTATGTGCCTGTTGACTTTTATCAGCTTTATGTGGCTAAAGCAATTCTGGGCAATAATCACAGCAAAGGAGTAGGAATGTTGTCTTGAACCACATTATTTGAAGATTGCATTTAGTGTTAACTGTGAAGTGTTTGTTTCTTTTCCTTTGAGTACCTGTTTTAAAGTGATGGGTGCCTTTTTGTTCAATACTACTTAAAAAATCACGCTTGCTAAATGCTTTCAAGATACTGTCATCTTGTGATCTAGTTTGAATATTGATTTAGGCTTGCTTGGCTCTTAATAGCTACTTAGATAAATCAAAATGGGTTTCAATGGCATGAAATTACACAGGTGTTTAATGGGCAGTTAGCAGCTCTGTTAGAATAGTTCCAGGGCCTTTGCCCTTTCCCCTTTTTCTCTTGTGTTTACACAGTTGTTACTGCAATCTCAGGCAGAATTGTGAAGTGAAATGATAGACTTAGAAAAGTCTGTTGACAAAAAATATTTTTTTTAACCAGTTGCTTCCCCAAGTGTATCACCAAGTACCACATTCCATTTCAGTATGTAATTTAGGCAGAAAAGTGATGGGAGATAAGAAAAGGCAGCTCAGGAGAAGAGAAACTGCTTGAATTCTTGCTCAGAAGTTCTAGTCAAAATGTCCTCTAAATTAAGCATATATGGACAGAAATATTTACTGGATGCAAATGAACAGGCAGCTAATCCTGACAGCAGAAGTTAGTTCTGCTAGTTAGACTGTTAGTTTTCAGAGCCTGGGTTGTCTTGTTCCTCCAAGTTCTTTTGAGGTGCTGTTTTCTTAGCTTTAGTAGTGTTGATTTTAGACAGCTTGCTAGTGCCAGCAGATCTGACATTTAAAGGATTTGGCCCAGAAATTAAATACTAAGTAAACCTTCAGGTGTACACTGAGAATATTGAAAGAAAGCCCACTGGAAGTGTCAGAGCACAGTGAAAAATTCATTCTATAGATTATTGGCAGTATTATTTTAAGCTACTTTTGTTTAAACTAGTTGTAAATATACACATTTGAAATATAACTGTTCTTTTAGGTTTGATGGACAGTGGCCTGAAGGATTGTTGGCTGTTAACAATACTCTGCAGTTCAGCAGCCCTTTGACTTATAACTACACTGGGACTTACGTCTGTAAGGTGACTAATGCCCTTGGTCAGAGAAGTGATCAGAAGACTATCTACATATTAGGTAAGTCTTACTTCTTAGCAAAGACAGTATGTTAACTTGGAACTTTTTTTGTCAGTGATGGAATTAGCAAACTGAAGAGCCAGTTGTTGCATTAAATATATGAAATATATATGCTTTTTGTGTGAAAAGCTGTTTAAAGTGTGGATTTAAAAGCTACAGCACAATTTGGCATTAAACTGACTCTTGAATAGCAACATACAGTGGAAATTCTTACAGTTGTTAAGGTGCTTCTGAGATGATTATTTTCTCTTGGTAGTTAAACTAATGGGTTTTTTGCAGTGTTAACCTGTGTTTGACAAGACATTGACTGCAATAAACAGTGCCTTGTCTGTAATAAAGTGAGAAAACAGATGTTGGTGGAAGGGGGACAGCTACCTTTAGAAAAGCTAAAGATGCTCTGTTTAAGGAAGTTAGGGTTATGTTCTGAATGTGTGTGCTTTACACCAGTTACTTTTGTCATTTTCTCAGGGTGCAGATACCCAGTAATCATCAAATTAAATACCTCATGCAGAACCCTTGCTGATCTACTTAGTACCATATAGCGAATTTATGTCTGTGTAGCACTACTGCTGTTGGAACACACATCCTCGTATCATTAACACAATGTAATTAATGTTTTACTGTGACACCTTTTTTGTGAAAGAGCACTGTGACTTACAGTAAGCGTGAATACTTCTATACAAGTGTGGAAAAGCTGTTCAGATTTCCATAAGGGATTAAGTAAATTAGCTTGATCAATAAATGCTAGTATTATAGGGTTTTTTAAGGAAATTAATAGACATGAAAATTAAAACTTCATTCTGTTGTATTGTGTCGCTGCTTTTCAGTAAGTTCTTGACATTAATTATCTCATTAAGCAAATTAAGTGTCAGAGCACGTGTTGGCCTGTTAGGGAATACAGAGATGGTGGATACAAACAAAGATGACTTCTTTGTTAAAACTCCATATGAACACTTAAGAGTTAAAATGAGAATGACAATTTAAGACTAAAACTTTAAGTACAAGATGCTTGAAACCACATCAGTCTGAATTCACTTTTGACAGTTTTCTGCATCTTTAGAATGAATGATAATGTTGCAGTCAGTGATATAACTACACTGTAGGCCACTGTGGAAAGCTAGTAAGTTCTAATTAACTGTCTAGTCACTGAGCTAGTTAACTGGAAACTTATAAATAGTTTGAGACAGTTGAATTTCTTGTAAGTGACTTAATAGCTAGAATTTTATATAATTTAAAATACTTCAAGTGTTGCCAGGTGTTATGAAAATAATTTCTGTGAGACTTGATTTTGGATGTTTTGGTGCTAAGGCTGCTTCTATGGAGAAGACTTTATGGCTGCATAACAGTCTCAAAACAATTACAAAAGCTGGCACATTGTACAAAATATCAATAAAAAAATTGAATATCATCATTAAATAGGGCAAAATGTTTGACTAGGATATGACTTTCAAATACGCTTGCTCAAAAATAACAGTGCAGTTTATGGCTCTGTTCTCAGCCATATTCTAAGGAGTGGGGAGAAGTTTTTTCAAGTCTACTATTATTCAAGTTGTCAGTTCTGTGAATATCATGTGCTGTAAATAGACCTCATGCTTTTTACCGTGACTGTCATGCATGAAAGTTAAAAGCTGTCATTCAAATTACGTTTTCAACTAACAGACTAAAACAGGCCAACTAGGAAATCATAGATAATATTTCCTAAAATGAATCAAGTTTTTGAAAAGCAGGGTAGGCATACAGGCTAGTTGGACAGTTGTGATGGTTTATGTTCTAGCCTATCGCAAATATTACAGAGTTTAAACCAGCTCAGTGCAGAGATAGTTAAGCTGCAGCAGTTGGCCTTTGCTGGGAACTGATAGACGCTGTTTATATGTGTGCTGCTTTTCAGCTGTGCTCAGCAACTTTGTTGTACTGTAGCACTTTAACTGCAATTAGCAAACCTTGGCTGTTTTCAGGGAGCAACAAAACTCAGTGCAGAATCATACAGAGTCATGGTTCTGCCAGTTAGACCAGGAACAATACCAGGAACAATACCAGGAACAATACCAGGAACAATAAAGGTTTTAGCTGACAGTAAATTTCAGTATTTAAAAGTGTTATATTGATCATGCTGACAAAATTATTAAAAGCACTGTGTATAAACTTTTTCTATATAGGAGACTTGATAAAAATAGGAGAGATGAAGCAATTATTAGTGTAACACCTGTATTGTTTTCAGAAACAAGTACTAAACGCATTCTATTGTAACTCTTAAGAATAACTTTTCAGAGTGATTGGTTCTTTGCCAAAATAACTGAAATGCTCTTAAATGATGCAGGATGGGTAAGTGACTAATAATCGATCCGCTTACCACCTGTAATATTTGATTTAACTCACCAGGTATCTATTAATGGTAAACATGGCAGTGATGTACTGTAGAGCAATAAGCTGAAACAATCAATTAGCTTATTTTTCTGTCTTTGCTCTTAGCCACTGTATAAAATCTGTCATAAAATGTGAAGTGAAACTTGGAAGTTAACGGACAAAGCTGTATGATCACACCATCTTTCAAATTTTAATTATGAAGCTGTCAAAAAGGATTTATGAAGCTAATGTTTCTGAACAGTCACCATGCTCATAGCTGTTAAGCTTTTTAACTGCTAGAAAAAAATACTTATTAAGTTGGAATGTGTTGTAGGTTTGGAATGTAAGCTGAGCAAAAAATTGGTTTTGGTCCTGATATTAATTGTTAAGAAAGTCAAAGCTATATCTTTAGTAAGTTCTGTTGTGCTCCGAAACTTTGTTAATATTCTTGAAGTGAAATACAGAAATGAAAGAGAAGTAGTTGACAGGAACTGAATGGTAATTTCAGCTTTCAGCTTCAGGAGATTATACATCTTTGTAGGAATAAAGAAATACTCAAATGGTTTTTGAAGCATGATACTTCTTTTTATATTGCATTTAAGGCACAGCTATCTTTGCTATTTTTATTAATTTGATGATGTAAAGTTAAACTTCTTCCTTAGCTGTCCAGCAAAAGCAAGTCATGCTCCTTGTGGAGTTCAAGCATTGAAGTAAGTTTTCCAAAACATGCTGTCAGTTTGATATATAAAGCACTTTTGTACAATATTGGTTAACTCAGTTTTCTTACACAAGGAATTGAATTTTTTTTTCTTAACTCTGTGTTCTTTCACTTTCATGCTGTTTACTGAGGCTTTCCCTTTCTCCCCTTGCATGGGAGAGATGATCTGTGAGGCTTGCATTAAGGCAGGAACTTCTTCTGTCATGACAGCCTTTGGAAGAGATTACTTTTGTTAAAAGTAAAGCTAGCCTTTGTTAGGCAGCAATCCTAGAAAGGTGTTTTTTGTAAGTACAGGGGTCACCTTCTTGTAGAATGGACGTTGTGAGAATTAACATAGCAGAGACTAATCATTGGTTTAAGTTTTTGCTGCTTCATATATAAACCTCTGTTCTGAGAGTGTCTTGTGAATACAGGCACTTTTTTATTTTCTAAATTACATATTGGAAGGGATGTTGGCAAACTGCCCTTTAGCAAAGGGCTTTTGCTCCCTGGTCTAGCAGGTTTTGAATTTTCAGTGGTCTTCCCGACTATTCTTCCATGCCAGAGGTTACATTAATAATAATGTATAATTATTAATATTATTAATAATAATGTATAATTGGGAAACAAGAGAAATAATAATTTCTCTTGTGTCCCAAAAAAATACCAAAATCTTTTATTTGGTGCATGAAAATTCCAGCTAGAAACACAAAAGCACACTGAACTTTGAAAGTGGATTATTGGTGAGAGAAATTGTTTGTACCAATGTTAGTATTATGCTGCCAAAATAGAGGTGGGGGAGCACACACTGAAAATAATCCTAAGGAAAATGTTTAGCTCCAGTGTGGAACCTTTGTAGGCAAGACACTGTGGGGAGAGGGTTATGCAGTGTCCTCACCGGTTACTTGACATTAGAGTAGCAATGGTTGGAGAAAGAAAAAATGATAAATTTCCAAATCATTTACTCTCAATATTCAGAATCTTCTTCCATGGAAAGCTGACTTTCCGTGCTGTCGTGAAGGAGTTGCTACATAAGATTTTCATCAGTTGAAAGAAAGAGCCAATTTTTAAGACCCAGCTGCACAGAATTATTCTTTAATTTTTAAGTAATTAACATCTAAGGATAATTTAGCAAGAACAGCCAGTCAAGACACAGTAGTATGTGTGTATTTGTGCAAACATACAAGTAATGCATACACAGGCAGATAATTGCCACTCAATAAAATGACACGTGCAAAGAGAGATCTTGTAATGTGTTCAAAGCCAACTCACTTTTGGATTAGAAGTAATTTATAGCAGGTCCTTTTCTTGTAGGAGGCGAAAAAAGGGAACATTTGTATCTTGAATGGTGTGGGATTGTTTTTTTCAAACAGAGAGAACTATTTTTGGCCACTCTGTTGTGGCTTTTGGAACCAGACAGACTTTGACTGTCTATGTTAACATGCAACAACTCTCCAAGGAACCTTTCCTTCCAAAACTTTGTTTCTGTAATGCTTAAATGACAAATTTTAACCCAAGTAAATTGTGGCAGTATTGAATTATCTTACCTGTTACAGAGCTGGTAACTTTACCTCTCAAATACTTCATAGTGGGCTAAATCCAAAACGGTTTATGGTTTAAGAATATTGTGTTCTCTTGTTGATTTTTTTACAATCATAAGGTGATAATACCAAGACAGGATTTAAACCTGAGACTTTGAAGATAGTGGTCTGGTTTTTAGGGATGATTCATCCATCTCTCTCTACTTTCATCTCTCTGACATTTGGCTTATTGTTGGCTATGAATTGGCAACAGAAGCAGAGGTGAGTCCTAGACATTTGAAGGATGTGGTGCTGCAGGAGCATTGAAGCAGGGAGATGTAGTGTTTGGGATGTAAAACATGTCATGTTAGTTGGATGCCTGTACTAACCTTAATGGTAGAAACTTTCCTGCCCAAGATAAGTTGTTGCTATTGTAGGAGTTGAGAAAACTGTATCAAGAAGAGTCATTTAAGGGAAAAATAAAAATATCAAGCTGACACTGTTGAAAGTTGGTACTGACTCTGATGGGAAACATCTGGAAAACAATTAAGAGTGTGAAAACTAAGCAGTGCACAGGGACCACGGTCCTTTAATTTGAGGTGGTATCAGAGCTTCATTTGAAGTCAAGAGCAAGTCTTGCTTTTATTGGCAGAAAACTGTGTCAAAGGCTTTGAAACCAACTAGGAAAATTTGGCTTCTTTATGTATGGAAGGAGCCAATTTACTTGTTATATTCATACCAGAAAATTGTGTTTTGCTTTCTTCAATTATGTCTCTTATTTTAATGGGGGTGGTAGCTATGTAAAAGTAGAAGAAATTTTGTTGGGGTCTTTGCTTGTCCTCATTATTACAGGGTACATGTAGTAAGGATTTGAACAGCGGCCAGAAGACAGTAAGAGACAAAAACTGAAACCAAGATGTATTTAAACTAAACCCAAATATTTTCCAGAATTTCTGCTACTTTCAGCTCCCTGACCCACATGGATATTTAAATACGTTGTGCTTTGTGCAACAACAGAAGCCTTCATCAGTGAAAAGAGACAAGAGCTGTTAAACAATTGGTCTGAAGTAAAATGTTAAAGGAAGTCATCAGTAGGAAATTGTTGCTTTTGAATAAAGTGCCATATGAAACAAAATATAAATTATGCCCTTAATGTTTTGTGGAAAACATTAAGAGCTCAAACATGTATCAATGATTATGTGAAATATTATAGTTGAAGAACTTGCTGAAATGAAATAATATTGTCTTTCATAGCCACAGATAAGAGTGGCATTTTCTTGATTTGAAGATGGCATTTGAGATGTGATTTGCAAGCAAAATGTTATGAGGTAGACATAAAACTTAGGCATCCCTCATCTTAAAGTTGTTCTCTATTTGAGAAACTTGCTTGGTACAGGAAGTAAAAACAAAAAATTAGTTTTACATTTAGAAAACTCTGGGTGACATCAGAAGTGAACTCACATATTCTTAGTTTTAATTTGCCTTATAAACAAGAAGGGACAGCTTTAATTTTGTCATTCTTCAACAATAAAAGGTACCAAAATTAATAAATCTTAGAGCTATCACGGTTATGTATTGCAGGAATACATATAAACAAATTGATCCTGTGTTTGCAATTGATTTAATATGTTAATTAGTGCTTGTTGGTAATGTAGCTGGACAGCATGACAACTGGTGGATGAATGGGAAGTTTTGAAGGAAAAACTCTTTGTAAAACACTGCATTTCTAATATATTAATAAGATTGTAATTGCCACTGTGCTTATTTCACATATGCATGGTTTAATTTGCCAGAATGCAAATACTACATCCACTTGTGGACGTGGAGGGATAGGACTTTAAGACCTCAGTATCAGAGGCAAAACAATTACAAAGCTAGTTAATTAAAGCCAAACAAGTATATATAGCCTGGAAAGATTTTGCTGGTACTGTTTGAAATTGTGTTTTAAGGTTGTGAATCTTGTGTTTAAAGCAAATACCTTTTCAAGGAAGCGGGATTTGAAATTCATGACCTAGGGATGTGTGGGACATAGAACCCTGGTAAACTTGGATTCTTTAATCTCTACTTCTTTGTTAAATTATCAAACTCACTTTAAATCAATTTTTACTAAAATCATAATCTGAATTCCTCTTATTCATTTTGGTAGCACATCTTCCTTGTTCAGTTTCCTGTCTTCTGTCAAATTAATTCCATTTATGTATAGTTCCCTAACGAACCATCACTTTTTACATAGTTACGGAATATAATTATGCCCTTTGAAAATCTGTGTAAAACTTTATTTATGTCATGCTTAAAATGTTGCATTCAGCAGCAAGGTGTGTAGTAATCATGACAAGTGTGAGAATTCTGTCTAGTACAAGAAAATTGTATGTCTGTCTCTGAATACTGAGATTAAAAAATCATATTTATGGGCTATTTAATTGTGATTTGTCAAATAACTGAAAGCTTGACAAAGATCTAGTTCTATCTGGTTTTATTCTTTGTGGTGGTAAATTTAGGGTGCTTCTAATGTGGTGGTAATACTGCTTTCATGGATCTTGCTTATGGTCATTTAACTAAATAACATGATACAGTGAGCTACTAGGCTGTCCATGCAATATTCTCTCTGAAAGATTCAAGCTATAATAACATGTTTAGAATTGCTTTTTTGATTTTAAAATAGTTAGCTTGCACTGGGCAAGGCAAAAAGTAATTTCTTTTCAGCATGGCATAAAAATAAGAAGTGGATTTTTATATAATATCATGATTGATTGGTATAATCTCAATGTCATCAGCCCATCACGTGGAACCTTGCCTGCAATACAGGTGCATACATCTCCAGTAGACCTAAAGAACAAAGGAAAAAGCTGCATGCTGGAGAAGCTTGGTATCTGGCAGTCTCTTGTTTACATGCATAACCTGACATAAAATCAGTTTATATTTTATATTGACGAATGAATATGGAAACTTCTTTGTGCTTGAAGGATCAAATGGCTTATAGAAGGAATGCATACATATAATTTTTGGTTTAAAATGTTTCATTTTTTTTATTATTTTAAAAACCTGAAGGCTCCTTGCTCAACATAAATGTTACTTTGAGATTAATACATGCCATTTTTAACTATGCTTCTTTCACTAATCCTAGGGTGAGGCTAAGTTTTATTAATGAAACAAATGTTTTTGGAGAGAATAGCTTAAAAATCAGTAGTTAATGTGACTGAACTCATAGTTTTTCATTCTTATATTCAGTGCCCTGAATTATTTCTGAAGGGGGAATTTAATGTGGAATAATTGACTCTGTGGCATAATGAATTCATTTGATCCAGAATTTCCTGCGGCTGGATGGAAAGTTAGGAGGACTGCTTGGGTTTTTCCTCCTTGGGGGAGGTAAATGATGATGAACAGTCAACATCTGAGTAGAAAAACTCCATCTCCTTACTTTGAGGAGGGCAAATTGTGTACCTGAAGGTTATGTTATTTTGTTTGCTCCCCATACTTTGTCCTGCTGCAGCTTAACTCAGAAACAATGTGTAAGGAAGCTAGTTCAAAGCTTGTGAGTAATTTAAGACTTCTACAGTGCCATGAACTTGAGAATGAAAAACTATTCTTGTAGAACATACCCATCAACTTTGCTTTCTTATAAACCCTTAACTGATTCAGCTCGCATTGACATTCTGTGCCTTTTCTGTGTCTTGTCTACTTCTTTGCTCTTTCCATTAGATCCTCCTACTACTACCACTCGACTGCCCACGGTTCCCTGGCATCCTTCGACTGATGGCACCACAGGTTTAGCAACAGAACCTAGAATAATAAATTTCCCAACATCAACCTTGCCAACAAAGCAGGACGACACTTGGGGTATCGTCGTTGGTTGTGTGGTGGGAGGGGTTCTTTTACTGTTACTTCTTGGTACTCTGGGTGGAGCTGTCTACTATAAGAGAAGAAAGACGTTCCGTGGTGACTACTTTGCTAAGAGCTACATTCCACCATCAGATATGCAAAAAGAGTCCCAAATAGATGTTCTTCAGTCAGATGATATGGGTTCTTACCCTGGCAGTATAAAAAAAGAAACAAAGCACCCAATGAACTTAATATCTAAAGATTATTTAGAAGACCCTGGAAAACCTGAGTTGAACAATGTAGACAATACTAACAGGTACCAGGACCGTTATGAAAGACCAATGGATTACCATGAAAGTGGAACATTTGGAATGGGTTTTATGCATGGTGAATTTTATGAGGATGATGACTTTGTTTCTCACTTAGATGGTGCGGTAATATCTCGGAGGGAGTGGTATGTGTAGTAACCACTGAAAATTAAATGTGTACCTGCAGTTCACTTCATTGGCTGGTCACTTTCAGATTGTTTATACTTACACAAGAGGAGGAATAAACTTCTTGAAACTTTTTTTGAAGGTTTTTATATTGTGACTTGACACAATGGAAATATTGAATAGGGGGAAAATGTATTTGAGCTGCTTTTTTTCCCAATGCTGTACTACTGTTTAAGATTTGAGTTTTAATGCAGAGTGCTTATATTGGTCTATGTCAGAGTTAAAAAAAAAAAGGCTAAATTAAAGTTGCCATTCAATATTGTTTAAGAATAAAAAGTGGCTGTCTTGGCTCTCTGATTTAAAAATAAGTTTACTTAAGGCAGTGATCAAATATAATCTTTGTGGGATTTGAATTATTCCAATCTAGGTACCATCCATGGTAAACTTAATGCTTCTATATAGCAAATACTTTACAATTAAAATGAGTTACAGCAGAATTAAAGCTTTATTTTCTAGGGTTTTTTCTGCATAAGAATGAATACCTCTTAGCATTTTAATGAGCCTTCTTGTAACTATATACTTAAAAGTTAAGTCATTGCACTGAAACTAACTTATGAATAACATTTTGAGGAGTAACTGTAAACAGGTCAAAGGCTTGTATTTGAATAAGATGAAAAGTTATTTTTTTATAGTCATTGATTTCTAAAGCTTACTCTAGTGTCTGTATATATACATACAGTAGGGTGTTTTGTTAGGCCTGTAATTGGCAGGATGTCAAAACTCATTAATGCATACAAGATGCTCTTTGCAAGTTCACAGGGTGCAATTTTTGAGAGCTGTCCTGGAGGCTTTGTGGGAATCTTACCACTGAATTTAAAAGCTGGTTAATTGGACACAACTAAGGAGAAAACACTCATATAGATTCCAAAGCTGGAGGCTAATGTGAATGTGCTTGTTTTCCCAGGTGCCAAAAAGCATTAGAGTTTCTATGACCAGAAGTTGAAACAGCGGTTTTACGCTGCTTCTGACTAAGTTACAATGCCTGCTTTGAAGAGGGTAACCAGAATTTCAGATTATTAGTAGGGAAGTGGACACTTGCATTGCTACTTCAGGTATTGAAAATGCACTCTTCAATGGTGCAACGAAAGAGTCTATGAAACAGGAATTCAGATGATTGTGCAGTCTCTGTACCGCAGTGGATTTGTTTACCCTGCAAATAATCCATACTGATTTTACATTTTCTTTAAAATTACATTGTATCCATTACACATAGGAAATCTTGTCTGACATGTGAAATAGTTCTACTTTGTCTTGTGCAGATTCACCAAACTAAATCTGCTGATTATGTGAAGAGGAATAAAACAACTTTAGATGAATTCAGAACAACGATAAATTCCTAAGCAAATTCCTAAATCTTTTGACGTGCCATTTTTAAGTGTTCAGCTTGAGGAAATTGAGGCTATTAGTATTTGAAACCTGAAAAGGGAAAAGTCTGCTACCGTTGACATGAAATAGGCTGCATAATTACAGCTGCTCCATGAGCATTGATGCTGGAAGTTCTTTTCTATCCTCATGATGTTTAGTAGCTTACAGCATTTAGAGCTTCCCAAAAATAGTTATATTGAGCATTGTAGACAATACACTGTGATTGCATATGACTGCATGTCTTTAAAAAAGATTAAGACAACAGCTTTATTTGAAATTCAAATGGAAAAGCATCCCTAAACAACTTAAGTTTGGGTTTGGATTAATGGAGTACTGATACATGATTGACCAAAGTTTCAAAAACAATAGCAAATGATACTGTGGTTATCTGTAGTTTGAGTGCAAACACAAGAAAAGAACTGAAATTTCTAGCAGAGGGTTCTGATCCAAATTATCTCTGGAATAAAGAGATTATACCTCTCTTCAAATAAAAACTTGATATATCATCTTTAAAAGATGGTTTTACTTGGAAATAAACATAACCATAAACCAGTTTTCCACATGGGATATCTTGCTTTTGTCTCTGTGGAGTTTTTGCTTTGATTTTTAAAATATATATATATATATATATATATTTAATTCCTATGGGTTGAGAAGTTGAAATGTTCTGGAGTTGAAGTTATTAATAGGGATAGGGCTTATGCGCGTTGCAATGTTTTGTACATTATGTCTACTGTAAAAAGAATTGATTGTACGTACAAATGGCTGTTGTGTGAATAAACTTTTTCTTACATTCTGGAACATAGGTAGTGTTCAAAAATGTTTCACAGGTATGTTCTTAAAAATTAGAGATGGAAAAACACAATAAACCCAGAGGCTGGATAGAATGAACTAAAGCGTTTAAGCTGTTGGAGATGGGCTGTTTAGTATTCCCCCTTGGAGACCCTAAGCTTATAAAACAAATGTCTTCAGAAACTCTTTTAAGAATATTAAGAGAATGATAAATGGAGGTGGCTGCTGTCCAAAACATTTCTTTTCAAGCACAGCTGATTAACTAGGAATTGCATACTTTAAAATAGCCCTGTTTTTTCATTCATTGTCTTTGTTTGTTTTAACTATATTTCTTGGAGTTAAACAATTCCCATCTATTTCTAACCATCTGGTTGTTAAAATGCTTTGTAGGTGGCACCATACATCTTAGGTGCTCTCTGGGTTGTTCAGCTTGGCGTGGTGGTCTGGGTTTATGATCATTCCACTGGTTAGACTGATGTTTTGCTAAAGCAATTCAAAAAACCAAATGAAGTGTGCCCTGTGGTAATTGCACATAAGTTCCTGTTTGTCACTGTGCTGGGATATTACTATGTTTCCTGGTGTTCAGAAGCAAATGGGTGTTTATTGTCATCTCACCCAATATCAGAATCAATGGGTCTACTTTGATTGAAAATATAATACTTTATGATGTTTTAACATTATAGCAGAATTTACTAGAAGAAAAGGCACCATAAAGTTAGGATGAAGCAGTCAAGAACTCTTCTCATGTAACCATAAGACCAAAGCATCTTCAAGAATTCTGGACCTAAGAATGTATGTTAGTTAGTTGAGACTTTCTCACTTAAAGAAGAGGGCACCCAGTGTGAACTAAACTTAAGCCACTTAAAATGCAGTGGTTAGGTGACTCTTCCACTGACTCACCTGCCCATTCTCCAGGAACAATGAATTATGCTTGTGTTGTAGTTTAAGCCCAGCTTGCAGCTTAGCGCCACACAACTGTTTGCTTTCCCCACCTCCATCTCCTCCCACCCCAGTGGAATAGGGCGGAGAATTGAAAGTAAAACTTGTAGGTTGAGATAGGAACAGCTTAATAATTGAAAACAAAGTAAAATATAATAATAATAGTAATGGATAATGAAAAGGGGGGGGAAACAAGCAAGAGATGCACAATACTTCTTTCTGGGTAATTTCTCCAGTTTATATACTTGGCATGGTGTTCTGTGGTGTGGAATATCCCTTTGGTCAGTTCAGTGATCAGTCAGTGATCTGTCCCAACTATGCTCCCTCCCAGTTTTCTTTTGTGCATCTCCTCACTGCAGAGCGTGAGACCCACACACACAAAATAAAAGTCCTTGACTTAGGATAAACACGACTTAGCAAAAACCAAAACATGGGTGGGTTATCAGCATTATTTTCATGCTGAATCCAAACCACTGTACGAGCTCCTAAGAAGAAATTAACTCTATTCCACCCAAAGCCAGGACAGTTTATAGTGTCCAGGCTGGTATTTGATGGACACATGGAGCTCATGCCAGGAAAACTGTTATGTAAAAAGATGGTACGTTGCATTCATCTTTGAGGAGCAAAGTAACTTCTGCAAGTTGTTACTCTAGGCATTTATTCCTTAACATTAAGGAAGATGCAAAAAAAGCTTATTTCAGTTTTTTTCAAGTTACTTAAATATACTTTGTGAGTGTGATCCCAGGGGAATATTCACATCAGATCTTTGATAAGCAGTGAGGGGACAGGAATTGCTTTATTAGAGTGCAAGTCAAGTGTCGTATTTTGGTTTTTTTTTTTTAATTGAGGGATTTTGCTCAGTTTTCTAGCATAGAGGCAGAACAACTTTAGAAATTTGAGGAACTGATAAATCATATTGCATAGTTTCAGGGTTTTTATATGTGAATAGAACATACAGCTGATTTCCTTCGGTAAGAGATTAAACAGAGAATGGTTGTGTTGCATTTGGATAACAGCTGAAGTGGACAGCTTTAGAAATACATTGAAGGTATAGAACTGTGTTAATTTTCAATTTCTTGGCTGTTAAATTTTCTGATTCAGTACTCGTTGTAAATGAGAGCATTATTTAATGTACGCTGCCTAAATTTTGTAGGTAAGTGTTTAGTGCAGCTGACATGAATTATTTCAATTGTGAAACTTATTGTTGAGCCTGTTGGCACAANNNTATATATATATATATATATATTTAATTCCTATGGGTTGAGAAGTTGAAATGTTCTGGAGTTGAAGTTATTAATAGGGATAGGGCTTATGCGCGTTGCAATGTTTTGTACATTATGTCTACTGTAAAAAGAATTGATTGTACGTACAAATGGCTGTTGTGTGAATAAACTTTTTCTTACATTCTGGAACATAGGTAGTGTTCAAAAATGTTTCACAGGTATGTTCTTAAAAATTAGAGATGGAAAAACACAATAAACCCAGAGGCTGGATAGAATGAACTAAAGCGTTTAAGCTGTTGGAGATGGGCTGTTTAGTATTCCCCCTTGGAGACCCTAAGCTTATAAAACAAATGTCTTCAGAAACTCTTTTAAGAATATTAAGAGAATGATAAATGGAGGTGGCTGCTGTCCAAAACATTTCTTTTCAAGCACAGCTGATTAACTAGGAATTGCATACTTTAAAATAGCCCTGTTTTTTCATTCATTGTCTTTGTTTGTTTTAACTATATTTCTTGGAGTTAAACAATTCCCATCTATTTCTAACCATCTGGTTGTTAAAATGCTTTGTAGGTGGCACCATACATCTTAGGTGCTCTCTGGGTTGTTCAGCTTGGCGTGGTGGTCTGGGTTTATGATCATTCCACTGGTTAGACTGATGTTTTGCTAAAGCAATTCAAAAAACCAAATGAAGTGTGCCCTGTGGTAATTGCACATAAGTTCCTGTTTGTCACTGTGCTGGGATATTACTATGTTTCCTGGTGTTCAGAAGCAAATGGGTGTTTATTGTCATCTCACCCAATATCAGAATCAATGGGTCTACTTTGATTGAAAATATAATACTTTATGATGTTTTAACATTATAGCAGAATTTACTAGAAGAAAAGGCACCATAAAGTTAGGATGAAGCAGTCAAGAACTCTTCTCATGTAACCATAAGACCAAAGCATCTTCAAGAATTCTGGACCTAAGAATGTATGTTAGTTAGTTGAGACTTTCTCACTTAAAGAAGAGGGCACCCAGTGTGAACTAAACTTAAGCCACTTAAAATGCAGTGGTTAGGTGACTCTTCCACTGACTCACCTGCCCATTCTCCAGGAACAATGAATTATGCTTGTGTTGTAGTTTAAGCCCAGCTTGCAGCTTAGCGCCACACAACTGTTTGCTTTCCCCACCTCCATCTCCTCCCACCCCAGTGGAATAGGGCGGAGAATTGAAAGTAAAACTTGTAGGTTGAGATAGGAACAGCTTAATAATTGAAAACAAAGTAAAATATAATAATAATAGTAATGGATAATGAAAAGGAGGGGGAAACAAGCAAGAGATGCACAATACTTCTTTCTGGGTAATTTCTCCAGTTTATATACTTGGCATGGTGTTCTGTGGTGTGGAATATCCCTTTGGTCAGTTCAGTGATCAGTCAGTGATCTGTCCCAACTATGCTCCCTCCCAGTTTTCTTTTGTGCATCTCCTCACTGCAGAGCGTGAGACCCACACACACAAAATAAAAGTCCTTGACTTAGGATAAACACGACTTAGCAAAAACCAAAACATGGGTGGGTTATCAGCATTATTTTCATGCTGAATCCAAACCACTGTACGAGCTCCTAAGAAGAAATTAACTCTATTCCACCCAAAGCCAGGACAGTTTATAGTGTCCAGGCTGGTATTTGATGGACACATGGAGCTCATGCCAGGAAAACTGTTATGTAAAAAGATGGTACGTTGCATTCATCTTTGAGGAGCAAAGTAACTTCTGCAAGTTGTTACTCTAGGCATTTATTCCTTAACATTAAGGAAGATGCAAAAAAAGCTTATTTCAGTTTTTTTCAAGTTACTTAAATATACTTTGTGAGTGTGATCCCAGGGGAATATTCACATCAGATCTTTGATAAGCAGTGAGGGGACAGGAATTGCTTTATTAGAGTGCAAGTCAAGTGTCGTATTTTGGTTTTTTTTTTTTAATTGAGGGATTTTGCTCAGTTTTCTAGCATAGAGGCAGAACAACTTTAGAAATTTGAGGAACTGATAAATCATATTGCATAGTTTCAGGGTTTTTATATGTGAATAGAACATACAGCTGATTTCCTTCGGTAAGAGATTAAACAGAGAATGGTTGTGTTGCATTTGGATAACAGCTGAAGTGGACAGCTTTAGAAATACATTGAAGGTATAGAACTGTGTTAATTTTCAATTTCTTGGCTGTTAAATTTTCTGATTCAGTACTCGTTGTAAATGAGAGCATTATTTAATGTACGCTGCCTAAATTTTGTAGGTAAGTGTTTAGTGCAGCTGACATGAATTATTTCAATTGTGAAACTTATTGTTGAGCCTGTTGGCACAAGTTTGAAGCACTGATGATTTTAAGTTAAAGTATGTTAGCAGCTTTTTCAGTTTTGAGACTTAAAAATTTATTTCTAAGCATAGTGAAAGGAGTGGCCTTTAAAGACTGACAAGTATGTTAATTCAATATGAGAGTTGTTCAGCATTGGATTTGACAATGCTAAGGTCAAAAGAAAAATGCTTTTAAAGGAAAAAAACACAGCTTTTTCTCTCCCTTATTAAAATTTATTTATGAAAATTACTTTCTTGTGGTTTGAAATGTGAAGTCCTAAAGATGATAGGTGGTCTTAGGGTTTGCTTTGTTAAGTGTAAGCCAAGTATTTAGTGTTTGTTTGCAAATTCATTACTCCTAGTAGTTAGTATATGGGGTTTTTTTACCCTGATTTTAAGTTTTTCTTTTTTACTTTCTGCCTTGTTAGCTCATGTAAGTGCAAATTATATGTTTTGTAATGTCATCTTACCTTGAAACTGAGAATGGAAGCATGCTGCTAGTACTTAATAAAAGTAGTCCATAAAATTTTTGAAATCAGGTTTTGATTTCATGAACTCTCTTAATTCCCCCAATTTTTTATTTGGGTAAGTTGAGGCAATACTGCAAAAGCCCTAGTGCAGGACAAGGCTTTCTGTTTGGCAATGGAAGGAAGAAGCATTTCTCAGAACAACAATGAAGTAGCTTATCTGAATATTGAAAGTATATGAACTTCTTAAAGTTGTAATCTATGCTATCACATTGCAGATGTGCCCTTTAAGCAGACATCTTCTGTTGCTGTAGCAGGGGCTGTGATTGGAGCAGTCCTTGCTCTTTTTATCATTACCATCTTTGTGACAGTGCTGCTGACCCCAAGGAAGAAAAGGCCAGCCTATCTTGACAAAGTGTGAGTATGTTGGATTTTTTTTTTATTCAATTGAAAGTGATCTGCAGAAAGTGTTTGTTCTGTACAGTAATTTAAGTATCTGACTTAATTTAACAGCTATTCAGCTTTTGTAATTTCAGGGCTCTATTTTCAGAGTACACAAATGTGAAATCACACTTAGATTTCTGAAAAAGAAATGAGGAAGGTAAGAATTACTTCAGAAGTAATATAATGCCTTATCTCTTGAGAAGTTTGGTTTTTTTTGAAAGAAAACTACTCATGGATTTAACTGGAGGGCAAAAAACAGTTTCCTCTTGACTGATGCTAGTGACTGCTAGTTTGTTGTAACTGCAGGTCTAACTTGCAAGTAAATTGGCCATGCTTTACAAATGTGAAGGCCCCCTAAAATTAATCCTGAAATGTTTGTAGAATTAAGCACGCTCCCACAGATACATGCTTAGAAATTACTGACTTGTGCTTTCTGGAATGTTCGTTGTTTCTTCATGTCTCTGGTACAGACATGCGGTTTATTTTATTCAATGTGATCAAACAAAAAAGAAGGAAACAAAAACATCTGAAAAGATGTTGTCAGTTAAAGTGGATGATGTCTAGATCCTGTTTGGAACATGCATAAAAAAGTGACAGGGGCTTAGAATATTTGTAAATATGGGTCTTTTTATATCCCATATAGAGTTTCTTGCATCCCATATACAGTTAGAATTGAATGAGAAATGTTGTTCATGTAGTTAACGAGAACTAAAGTAAAATAACTTGGAGCCTTTAGCATAAAATAAGTTTCCTCATTTGCATTGAGCTAGCAAGATGAGTCAAGAGTTTTCTTTTGAGCAACTTCTAACATGGTTAGAAATGCTGTTTCTTGTTTGTTTCTCTTAAATTCTGTATCTGAAGCTTATTTATATGAATTATCTTAAACACTGAAATTCTTTTATAACCATTTGCTTTCACTGAGAAAGTTAAAATAGAAAAAGTCTTGCATGTAAGAATTGCTAAGTAAAGCTTTCTCAAGGGCTTTTTAAGGAAAGGCTATAATTAAAAATGTTGTTCAAGCTGTATCTCTTAACTTAGAAACTATCTTAGATACTTTAGATACTAGTAGTGTCTAATCCTCCTTAGTTGGACTTTTTGGGGGGAAGTTCAGTCTGCTTAACACAGTATGCAATAAATAACAATTTCTGGGTAGTGCTTTTCTACAAAAAGTGTGTGGCTGAATAATAGCCATTGGTAGATATATTCCATTACAATATATCACATCTGAGTCATTACTGACTGAAAGATGTTTGTACCTGAGTACTGAGTGTTGGGCGATTTGGCAGTTAGTATCTGACCTTCAACTGGAATTCACAACATGATGTGTCATATTTCATTCCCTCTTTACTACAGGATTGATCTTCCACCCACTCACAAACCAGCCTCATTTGAGGAGAGAACATTGTCAGTACCACAGAAAGAAGCTATGCTTCAGGTGAGTGTTTATATGCATCTTAAATTGACTTGAGGAAAGAGTTAACTTTGCTTTATTATGTTAATTTGGTCTGATTTTGTTTTCCTGGTAATATATGGAGCCTTTTAATGGTTCCACAACCAAGCTGTTTCCCTACGAATGTGATATCCAGATCTCTTACCTGTAATGTTAAAGTCATCCTTAGAGGTCAGGAAACTTGTGGACAGATCATCTTGTATTTCTAACAGCTTTTGACAGACAACAGCTCCTTTTGAATTAGAAAAACCTATAGTTGAAATTCTGTGGTAAGAGAATATATATAGCTTTATAAAGCACTCTTCATAAGGGGGAAAAATTATGCTTGGTAAACTTAAAGAGTGAACTTCTCATTAGCTCCCTTGCTAGTAACTACTGCCATTCTTTTGAGCTATTAACGGTTGAGGGGTGGGGATAGATTAGAATTTGGGCTTTGACATGGCTGATGTACCAAATTATGAGTTTGAGTCTTGTTGAAGATCACTAAATCACTTTTAAATATTTGCAATTATGTAATTTATAGTTTTATCTTTTCTTCTTGCATTTACCAGCAGCAAAAGACCCATACCAATTTTGTCACAAACAGGTGATTTTTTAGTGTGCTTTCACAGGTAGCTTCTTGTCATCTAAAGTAATGCTGTCCAAGCAAGACAGCAATAGGCAAAAAACTTCTTTACCAGCATTTAATGTTTGTGTGGGTGTAGTCTGATCAAACCAATTTGTAGAGGTCACACTGGAAAGCTGATTCTAGCAAATGAAAGCGTTTGAGTAAGTGGGGAGCAAGGAATGGTAGGGCTACATTCTTCCTTAAAGCGTGGTTTTGAGGTGGATTGGAGTGCTTGGGAACCCAGGTGAATTCAGACTTCTCTTGCACGAAGCATTATAGAGGAGACCTGTTCTTGAGAGGTGACTTAAGCTAATATCATTGATTATTACACTTCATATAATAAACCAGTCAGTTATAGATCCTGGCCATGGCCCCTAAAATGTCTTTTGTGTGTGTGTGTGTTGATATTAAATTAATCAGTCAGATTTTTTAGATTTCTGCTTACATTGAAGAAAACTTCCATCACCTAGGAGTATTTGTAAGAATTAGAATGCAATTAAATATTAAATGTTTTTAATAAAATTTTTGTTCCATCCTCAGTACGTACCATATATAACAGGATTCTAACACTGATGTGCTGAATTATAACACTGAGCTAACTAAAACAATCATTCGTTTATAAGAAATATCATTTTTTCCAATACTATGGTGTATCTTTGCAGCTTTAAGGACCTATAAAAGTCCTTTTCTCATAGAGGAGAAAAAAAACTTCACCTGCCTTTAAGAAGAATTTTGATGGAGTTCTTAATAATGTTGAAAATATTCTTGTAGATTTTCTTTGTGATTGATGGTTACTGAAGCTCACCAAATATCAGTTGCTGATAAAAACTTTCCTTATGTAATAAATGTTACAATGGGTAATACTTGTGTATATTGTTGCTGTGTGAAGCAGGAAACTATTCTGAGATCCACTGCTGCCTTTAGTAGCAGGCTGATGATTATAACATTGTGAAGGTAGAAAACATCTTGTTGGCATAAAGAATAATAGGTTTTTACCTTCCTACCTTAAAGGTGGTATAGCACCAAAGACGACACAAAAGAACCAGTGCTTTTCTGTGCTTAGGATGGGTATCATAGCTATTCCTTCTGTTACTACAGTACTCAACAATTACAATTTTTGATGAATGATTCTTCTGCTAATATTCCTGCTTAAAGTATTTGAAAAATATTCTCTTGCTTATAGAATCAAAATATATGGTCTATTGTGGTATTTGTGCATCTATAGTGCTGCTAGATGGCAAAATGACAACACTAGGAAATGCAATTATTTGTCCTTTACAGAGCAACTTATAAAGGAGGTAGACATTAGAGAATGTGTACCTTATTGCTTTCCTCTTCAGAACTTTGCTGTCTTTGAATTTTTTCTAGGTTGTGCTTACTGTGCCTTCTGTTAATGGGTACTAAAGAACTTAGGCTGAAGCTGACTATAGTCTTGAGATGTTTAATTAAATGTTTTATGAAAATGTATTTTGTAAATAGAGGAAAAAACATAAAGAGATTGAATTGAATATTTTTTTTCCTGAAGTTGGATAAACAGAGTTTTAAATTGTTTTGGGATGAGAAAGATTCCTCTTTGGGTTAGGTGTTAACTAGGCTTTATTTAAGAAATGGATGTTGGCATAGCACTGTTAGTGTACCTGTCTTTTTCTCCACAGTTCTCTGTGGAACTCCAGAACTGAAAAGGCCTGGAGCTGGAGGCTGTCTTCCTAGCTTATACTGCCTCTAATCAGTATGGACTTGGTTATGCTTGAGGCAAGAGCTTCATTTTATCTAACAGAAGTAAATGTCAAAATACTGGCTTTAGCCAAGAAGTGATTGGTTGCATTGTTTTGGTGTACCAAGTCAACATTTGGATAGCTATAAAGAGGCAAAAGAAACAAGTTAGCAGCCTGTCAGGATGTCTCGTCCTGTGTGACTGAATGTCTGCACTCACCACTGTACTGCCTGATGTTCCAATTGCTGTCTTGCCTACCCAGAATGAGATGCCAGGTGAGCCTCTCACTGGGTAGTTAAGATGTAAACTTCTGGATCCGCTGAAAACAACTGTAGGGGAAGTGTCACTGCTTTGGTAACCACAATAGATGATCCGTTCAGCCTGAGTGGAAATGATAGGCTGCACAAAGGTGCAAGGTAAAAAGTGTGAATTTAAATGGTGTCTTCTGCATACTCACAATAACTTAGAATTGAAAGTGGATTTATTCAATTTAGGCTGATTCTGATAAGTTGTTGTAAATCATGTGCAAGTTTTTCAATCATCTTTGCTGTTATTGTTCAAATCATGAACAGTAGCTTTTTTTTTATCTTGTAAGTATTCAAGATTCAGCAGATGACCCTGAAGTTCCCCTTTTTGTATCCCAGCAATCAGTATTTAACTAATTTTATGCATATCTGAGTCAGGAGGTGATGGTATTAAAATGAAGGGAAATGATCTGGACCTGTGGTAATACTGGATAGCCAGTGTCTTTCATGGATACTTCTTGAGACTTGGAAACTTTCTGTTTACTTTAAATATACATTATCGTTTATGTGCTATAATGTGTTAATAATGTGTTAATAATGAGCTACCACTATGTACAAGTACTATGTAACTGAGTACTCATAATTTCTCTGTACTGGTATTTGCAGATACCAATTCATGTATTTATGTGAATCACTTCAGAACTGAGAAAAACTGGTTCACTTACGGCCCTAAAAGAGTGAGGCAAAAGTCCAAAACATAGGAATACTATGGAAAAAAATTACATTATAGCTTTATTAACTATGAAGACTGTAGTTTCATCTTGGTCAACTCTTTCGTCAACAGCACTGTTGCTTTTGTCTGGGTGTTCTTTTAATAATCATTGCCATGGAAATACTATTCTGTTGTTCAGAACTATCTATTACATGTAATATGAAAGAGTGATGAGCATCCTGAAGGTTACGTCCTTGGTGAGAGAGGAATCTCAGCTTGGCAATGCGATTTTTGAGGCAAATCAGGAAGAAGTTGAGTAATGGAAGAATTCCAGTGGCTTAAAGAGGAATTTTTCTATTGCACAATATTTTAAAAAGGACTGTAAGAGGGTGCACTAATTCTGGCAGTTCTTGGAATCATTACAGTTAGCTTCACTGTTTCAAACAATATATTGCTAAGAAGCAAAAACTTCTTTACTTTCCTCTAAACGTGCTTGAGATGGGCAATCTTTGACAAAAGAACTGAAGTTATTATTACCTTGACAGGTGCTTCTGAAGAAAAGAGAAAAAACATGTTTTGCACAATGTAGTGCAGCAATTCAGAGTTGTTAAAGGATTCAGAATTTAACAGGGCTCTTCTGTAGCAACAGGAGTAAGAATGGATAAGGGAAATGAAGCCCAGCAGGTATATTTGGCCATGAGAAGACTGACTTTAGACTTGGAGCTTGGAAGAATGCCTCACTTATTTAGCCAAGCAAAGCTCTTTAATGGTAATGTTTGTATTACTGATCAAGCCAGGGAAGAAAAAGGTAAAGTTATCTTAGCACCATTAAATGCATCAAATACCATTTGCTAAATGATGATGTTTCTGAATCAAATTTGAAAACATCAGCCACTGAACTCTTAAACCTAATATAATACTGATTCATTTATAGATTATGGCTCTCTTGCACTCTTCTAGTTCTTTTCCTAATGCTTTTTATACAGGTAGGAATATCTCTTCCTTCATGAAAAAGGAAGCATTATTGTTATCATTTGCCTTAAACCAAAGGACTGTTTAGACAAACAAGATTAAATGGAAGGGAGCACAAAATGTGCATCGATAAAATCATCTGTATTGATAAAGGATCTTGCAATAGGAAAAAAAATTTAGCAGATAGGGGTTAGAATGAGGCACAAGCTTTTTTTGTTAGTGGATGCCTTTGTAATGAAATTTCTAAATTGGAAAGGATCAGAAAAGGTAAGATGAAGTTTTTAGTGAGATAATTGGTTTTAGGCTTTTGAAGAACTGTTCAAGAAGGAGAATTCTTAGAGTAAAACCAAGGTTTTATGAAACTCTGCAAAATGTAATGGTAAGACAGTGCAAACTTCCGTTAGGAATCCAAGCACAGAACCACAGATTGTTTCTATGCAGGAAGACACAGACGATGTAGGTCAGCACCAGTTTTGTTTCACAGAATCCAATGATTTTGGTTGTCACTTGTTCCGTGGCTGTAAAATGTATAATTGCATTATCTAGTAAAGGTGTTGTCTTTTCTTGCCATGTGAGATGATTTGCTTTGACTTACAGTTTTAATTGAATAACCAACTGGAATTTGCTATTCTGGTTTCCAGTGTGTCTCTAAATTATGTCCACATCCACTGCTGGTAGAATTTCTCAAGCAGGCAGATCTTTTTGTTGTTGTTTTGTTTTGTTTATTTGTTTAAAGAACATTAGCTTTTGGTGGAGATGGGACTGTTCTTGTTCGCCATGTGTGTTTTGACTCCTTGTGTGGTGAACTCATGCTCTTAGCTCAGGTATGAAAGAGCAGTGCTGCCTGCTCAGTGGTAAATCACATATTCTCAGATGCCTGCAGACTGCATTTTAGGACTTGAGAAGGAAAAGCACAGTGACTTTTAAGGGCAGGAGGAGACATTTTGAAATGGAATTACAAGACAAAAAGTTTGACAAACTAAAGTTGGAAAAATAGACCTGTGAAGATGATGAAAAATAACTGTTGGAGGAGTAAAGAAGGTTAGGAAATATTAGATGATTTTTAAAGTAATTTTACAATGCATTTGGGAGTTATATTAAATCTTAACTCAAAATTGCTTCAAAACTTTAACTAAACAAATGTGGAAAGCTAAGAAGTTAAGGGGAAGGAGGAGAAAGTAAGAACGAAATATTACTGTGATTGGGTTCTCTTCAAAATAATTCTTGAAGATAAGAATATGGATGTATGACCACTGCAAATGCTACCCACCTGTATGAATACTTGTTGTGGAAGGACTTCTGCACAAAGATCAGCAACCTAGCTTACTTTGTGTTGTTGCTACCGCTGTGAGACTGTTGGGAAAAGAAGGAACTGCAAAACAAAAAAATATATACAATTGTACAAAGATCTTGCTTTAGCCTATTGTGGTCCTATACTAAGTGTGGCATAAAGGAAGAACTTAATTAGGAGTGATGATACCACAGTACAAACTGTACCCTAAATCATAATTCTTAGATGGCATTACTTGGTGTGATTTAGATTGGCCATTAACTCGGGCAGTTGGTGATAACTGCATGTTTGGAAACAGCCCATTTCACAAATTAGGTTTTTCTATCATAACAGTGAAGAAAAAAATAAATTTGAAAGAAGGGAGATTTCAATGCTTCTGCATGAAGTAACTTCTCATCCACCAACCACCACCAAGTCCTTCTCCTCAGGGGTGCTCTCAATCACTTCTCTGCCAAGCCTGTGTTTGTGTTTATGATTGCCCTGACTCAGGTGCAGGACTTTGTTCTTGGCCTTGTTAAACTTCATGAGGTTCACACAGAGCCACCTCTCAAGCCTGCCAAGATCCCTCTGGAGGGCATCCCTTTGCCTCCAGTGGTGTGTCACTCCAGTGGTGACACACCACTCCATGTGGTGTGTCACCACACCACACAGCTTGGTGTCATTGGCAAACTCACTGAAGGTACCTTGATCCCACTGTATTGTTGCCAAAAAGATGTTAAACAGTGCTGGTCCTGATTATGGACCCCTGAGGAATGACGCTTGTCACTAGTCCTTGCTTGGACTTTGAGCCACTGATGAGACATCTCTTTGAGTGTGACCATCCAGTCAGTTTTTTGTCCACTGAGTGGTCCACCCATCAAATCCATGTCCCCTCAGTTTAGAGACAAGGATGTCATGTGGGTGAGCATCAAATGCTTTGCACAAGTCCAGGGAGGTGACATCAGCTGCTCTTCCTTTTTCCACCAACACTATGATCCTGTCATAGACAGCCACTAAATTTGTCAGGCTCAATTTGCCTTTAGTGAAACCATGTTGATGGTCACCAACCACCTCCTTATTTTCCATATGCCTTAGCATAGTTTCCAGGAGAATATGCTCCTTCATCTTGCTGGTCACTGAAGTGTGACTGTAGTTCCTCAGGTAATCTTAACTTCCATTTTTAGACATGGGGGTCTTATTTCCCCTTTCCCAGCCAGTGGAAACCATGGTCCTGCCACTACTTCTAATATAGGATGGATAGTGGGTTAGTCACTTTCTGTGAAAGTGTCTTCAGAACTTGTAAATGTATCTCATCAGGTCACATGAACTTGTTCTCCTCCAGATTCCTTAGATGATCTTGAACCTCATCTGTTATGGTGGACAGTTTGGCTCCGGTGGAGCTAATTTTCTTTGCAGTAGCTGGCCATGTTTGGGATTTGTGCTGAAAAGAGGGTTGATAACTCAGGGATGTTTTTTATTGCTGGACAGCATCAGGACCTATTCTGCTTCTTGTACGGCCCTGCCAGCAGATGGGCTTGGGGTGCACACAGGAGATTGGGAAGGAGACAAGATACTGGGAGAGGGAACACAGCTGGGACAGGTGACCATGACTGATCCTCATCTTTTTTCCACCAGCCATTGGACTGTAAGAAGTATGCTAAATGATAGTCAGTTAAGACACTTACTAAGGCAGAGTGTATTTTGGGATGACTGGTGGTTTTTGTATTAACCAAAACTATTCTGCAGTTTTGAATCTTGACTTGTTTCCCCTGTAACTTTTCTTCTTTCAGAAAGAACATTTTGCTTTGCAGAGCCAGTACAGAGAGAGAGATGCTGGAAACTTGCAGCACATGGTAAATAATAAGATGGCTTGAATTCCTGATTGAAGCTTTGACTTCATCTTATTTCATAAAATATTATTTCATAAAATAAACTTATAATGTTGATTTTCATGAACAAAAAAATTTGTCCATCCTGGTCAATAACTGTTGGATTGTGTGAAAAGGGGAAAGTGTGTGAAATTGTGTGAAAGTTGGATTAAGTGAAAAGTGGCAGTAGCATTTTAATATCCTATAGTTGTTCGCTGACTAATTTAAATACTTTTTTTAAAATACTTTTTTAAATACTAATTTTAAAACATTCCAGCTTTCATTTCTTGGTAACATAAATCAGAGGAGTGTTGACAGACTTTTTTTTAGTTGGTGATCTGCTCTTTAGATTTATTGAGCTTTAGAGCCCAACTTCATTTGAAACAAACATTTGAGGTTAACTCTGTCTGTTAGTGGAATTTTTAAGTTCCTGTTTCTTTATTCATAGGATTGTCTTAGAGATCATGTATCTTTGATTTTGCTTAAAGCTTTACCAAGAATAGGAATTGCAGGTTCTATACATGAACTATGAAACTTATTACTTCTTGTGTGTGTTTAGAAAGCTGTGAATAAAAGTCAACTTACTTGTGGGGCTGAAGAGCCACAGGAACAAGAGGGTCTTCAGCCTATGTATCCTGTTTATCAGCAAACTTACTACAAAAATTGGAGCAACAGATACCCACAAAACTCAGGACCTGGAAGAGTCTACATCAATCCAAGGGAGCATTATGTCTGATTCTGTACCCAGATGTCTTTAACAAGGGTTTTATTACCTGTTGACTGTATGACCCTCATGTATTGTTGGCTTTCATCTCTAAAATAATTGGGGTTTTTTAATGTGTAAAAAAAGTATGGAGAATTTTATATAGGTAAACCATATGGAATTTAAAACTTTCCCCTAGTCTTTGGTATGTCTGTGTTTTTGTAGTAATATTGATCTGCCAAATGAGGAGAGCCACTTAGCTTTATTAACTTTCACAATCATAATATGTATAACCTGTATTCATTGGTTGGCACATGCGAAAATGTAGTTAAGCTTTTTCACTGGCTATCTCTGGAAGCATTCTCTCTGGATATTTCACAATAACCTTACCCATATAAAAGTGAATAAATATGAGCAAGACAACTGAATCCCTTGTGACATTAGCAGTCTCAGTCTGAGACATCTTAGAAAACTTGGGGTATGATTTTGACTGGCTTCAGCTATTGATTTCTCAACCAGCTCTACCTCTCTCAGTCAAATGAACAACTAGACTACCTCTCAAATACTGACTGGCTGGTCCATAAACTACACTGTCTTCCCTCCTTGTTAAAAGTGAAGCAATTGCCTTACATCAAAAGCTTTTTATTGTCTATTGATTCTGCCTGCTGCTGGCTTTGGTTTTACAGTTAGGTCTACATGAAAGTTAGTTGAAAGAGGTAGACGACTAGGCAGACAGAACTTCCTGTAAGTGTCTTATGTGAAGCGTTATCTTACCCTTAAACTGCTATTTAGCTGTTTCCCAAGTATGACTCCTGTTTCAGATGCTTCAGAGTTTATTTTCCTTGGTAATGAATACATTCCTTGTTTTTTTCTCAGTTTGCAACAAAACTGCCTGTGATATGTTCTTATGTCTTAGCAAGAAAAGAAAGGCTTCAGTCAACTTCAAATCCTATCAGCACTGTCCTTTAATCTTAACCAGTAGTGTGAAGTAATTGGAGAATGGCCTGATGTTACCAATGCTAACAGTATCCTACATGAATCTTTTGTGTCTGTAATGTTAAAAATGTGCTCAGGATCTTCCTAGAAAAATAAGTTTTCCTGTGAAATAAAAAGTAAATATTTAGCAAGTAAAAAATATGTATATAATGTGTTAGTGCTGAAATGAACTCATAGGACAATCTTAAAATATTTTAAGACAGTAGAAAAATGGGCTGCGTCTAAAATTTGCCAGAGAAACTTAAGAGACATGAGTATTCTCTAAGTACATATGCACATAAGTACAGAATGATGATTTTCAGTCAGATGACATGAAGGACAAAATGTTAAGAATGCCTGTGTCATGCTGAACTACCTGTTGTACAGACCCTTGAACACTGCTTCTGGGATATTAGTGTGTTTCTCTGCAGATGTTTGGATTTTTTTAGAGGCAAGAGTCAAGCTATAGAAGCAGCAGAATTGAAAGCTAGCATAGGTGAGTGTGCTGCAGGCAGGGGCCATTGTTAAACCTGTATTCAACCTGCATTCATCTCCATCACAGTGCAAGCTAATGAGATCCCTGTCTACAATAGGGCCAGGTAAATTAAATGTTTCTAATTTGTTACAGGTAGCAGGTAGAAGATTATGGCTTGGGTGCCTGTATTCTGGACCCTGTAGAAGTAGGTATTAGCTGTTCTCTTGCTAAGCAGCTTTCTGTTAAATGATGTGATTGAAGTTGACAACTGAAGGAATGGCAAAAAGAAAGGTTGGACAGAATCTGCTTCTTGGGAGCTATCTTTGAAGCATTGGCACCTTGCTTTTCTCTTAGGAACTGGACACATTCATGTAAATTGAGCAACTGTTTTCAATTTTAAAGTTTCCTGCTGTATTTGAGACCTAAAGAAGGGCTTGTGTCCCCCAAAAATGTTTTTCCATAACGTTAGTTTAAGTAGCTACCTCTTTACATGAGCATTGCCTCACCTATCCTTACATTGCTGCAGCTCCAAAAAGCATTAGCTGTCAGAACATTGAAGGAAAACAGTATCTTGGCCAAATGAATGACAGAACATGGAGATGAACTATATGCTTAAGATAATTTGATCAATATTACTGAGCAAAACTTGATACCAAAAATATTTGAATAGACATTATAGAATAGTTCAAAACTGTTGCTGTGGCAGTGCTTCCTCTGCATTCATTAGTACAATGTGGTATTGAACAGGTAATAATTTCAATCCCTTTTGTAAAAAAATAATTATTTTAGATTCAGACCTCTTCTACTGCTTTTTATAATTATTTGCAGATACTTTTTTTTTTAAGAGTTAAAACTTTGGGGGAAGGAAGAATGCTATGAACAAAGCTTAAATTGTTTTTTTTTTTAATTTGTAAAAATAGCTTAAAAAAAAATGTAATCCAACTGTGCTGTCCAATTTACATATCAACAAACTACAGAAAGCTTGATTTGCAAACTACCCATCACGATGTAGTTTGCCCTGAAGTCATTAGGGAAATACATTATCACCTACAGGTTTATTACCTGTGAGAAATTGTTTATTTGTAATCTGTTCAGGGACATTTAGCGTATTAGGTTTTTGAAATGTTACTTTTAGTTTTAAGTGTGGCTGGATTTGGGGGGAGGGGATTTGGCATAGAATGCTCAGAAGAGAACAGAAAAAATATCTGCTGATTAGCCTCACTGAAAGGATTGTACATATAGAAGTTTGATCTGCTTTTTTAAGATGTAGAAAATGTCCTCTTTTATTTTTGTACATTTTCAAATGCTTGTATTTGTAATTTGATTGGAATAAAAACATTCAAACTATAAAATTTTCTTCTGTTGTTTAGATTTAAGATTGCATAAAATGCAATGTGTGGTAAAATGCATCCACTTTTTTGGTGTTATGTTTCTTCTGTGGTTGTATATGCAGAGCATGTTTTTTTTCCTAACACTATGACTTTGGGATATTGTGGTATTGCATGCTGAAATCCTTTCAACTTTTGTCTTACATAACAGGAGGCATATAGTACTGTGTGAAATTCCAGCACTTAGGTGAACTTTGTAAAAATAGCTTCAGGTGATTCTGGGTGTTCAGTTCTGAGGGAGGTAGAGAAGGAGGGGAAGATTAGTAATTCACATCTCTAGCATTGGTAAATGTAAATTGTCCTCTGTCCAAGTATCTCTAAATTCTAAAGGACTCCCACTGTTCAGTCACAAATGATCTGGTGCGTTGTGTATTGAGCTCAAGGAAAGCACAATAAAAACGTGTGATAATTCATGAAGAGCAAAGGGAAACTTTTCACTTTCTGACTTGTGTGCTTTGCCTTCTTTCTGGCAATGTTACTGCTCTTTTGTCCTGTGAGGGACACAAGTTCAGGTGCTGTGTTGTTATATAGGTGATTAAAATTTATTACAGTAACTTTTTAATGCCACAAACCTGAAAGTACTCTGAGCCACTGTTATGTGAAGGCTAAGTGAGTGCTGTACAAACAAGTAGCTGCAGAGCAGACAAAATTGTTTTGACAACTTGGGCCACTTCAGAGGTTGCTGATGAGGAGGTGAAAAAATAAATGTCTGTATAGTTTCCAGCTTGACTGCCCTGTGGGAGGTGGCCTGGGGTTTTTTGTCCACCTGTGTTACATGTTCAGAGTATTGGGAGATTGGGTTTGACTTTCTGACAGAAAGTAATGATGTGATATTTCTGCATTTATTAAAAGGTATGACATGGTTCTTGGTGAATAGCTTAATACCTTTAACTGAATTATATTGAAAATGCACAAAAATACATTGTTTGAATAATTACTACTAAGATTCACAATGTGAGAAACCCAAGTAGAATGTGTTAGGCATTTTAATCTGCACTGACAGCCCCACAGCGAAATTTTTTCTATATTTGTTTTGTGATACTAGTTTTGATTTCATGCTGTATCTAAATCTAGATCCTTCAATTGTCACTAGAAAATATATTGAATTTAAAAGCCTACAAGTCAAACTGTGACTCTTCTACCCCTTTGTGGGACTAGTAATCAAGACTGTAAATCAGAATTTACCTCACTATTTTGAGACCAAGTTGGAAATCAAGCAGACTCTAGCTTCCTCATCAACTAAGATAAATATGTGTATCTGTGTAGGGCTACACACGGAATGCATAGAGTGTGCTAAATATATTAAAACATCATTTCAATTTGACTGAGTTTAGCCAGATTTATTATATTCCAATCTGAAATGTACTAGGTTAAATTAGACTTTTATCTAACAGATTTACATAAAATAACTTCTCTAATACTGATTGTCAGAGGAAGAAGTTTAAGATACGCTAGAAAAGATTCCACTGGGGTTCTTTTTGTCCTTTTCCCAGTGTTAGATTTTATTTGTTTATTACTGTTTTGGATTATCTCTGAATTATTACTTCTAATAGTGTTGCCACAGTAGATCCTGTTCCTAGGAAGGTGTGCATGCAGGTTCAGTTTCCCTGACACTTCATCATGCCTGTCCTATTAAGAAGTCTTATAGTCCTCTGTATGACTTGAGATATTCTGTGCTTGAACAGCTCCATTCCTTGACAGCAAAATATTTTGGGCCAGTATTGTTTACCCAATTCAGCTTATGACAAACTCCAGAAAATGACGCTTTCCCTGCTGATGTATGGCTATATGCAGTAGGAGGTTGTGCAGTGCAGCAGTGTACTCACGGAAAGTGCTTCAGCCCTGCCAGTTGCCTCCTGGCTGGTCAGCAGAGAGGCAGACAGTTGTCCAGGTGGGTTCTCTACCGTCACCATAGTGTTTTGTACTCACAAGGAAAAGAATTCAGAAATAGACATAACTTTTCTGAACTCCCATCATAATTTGGGAATAATTGCTTTCAGGCACTATTTGTGACAAAAGTTTAATTCATTGTCAAGTAGAGCAGTTGGATTTCTGTCTTATGTTTGACTAACTTGGCTCTTTGAAGACCAGACTTCAGCCACTGACGTGATTTCTCCTATTAAGCATAAAAACTGAAGGAGCCTGACTTTAATCCCACAATTAACAACGTTCTTTGCTGCTTTGACATGAATTGAGAGGTAAGAGAGAAATGGCTATGGGCAAATAAAATGTCTTTGTATTAGCTTTAAAATTCAGATTGATGGATAGCATCAAATGTAGATTGGTTTATCCAGCTAGGCTAAGCAAATGGACAAAAGGCTTAAGAGGCGGCCAGAGGATGGAACACACTGTTTCAGAGTGCAATGCTTTGTTAGTAATGCTTGTGACATCTCAGTGTGTTGCTTACTTTCATCTGGATCAATTTTCCTGAGGCCATAAATACTGCTAATGACTCTGCATTAGTGGCAAAAAAACCAAATATTGGGCAAGGCAAAACATCTCACCTATTTGGATTTGTTTTGTGTTGGTTCATCAAGAAGTTTTAAATCTGACTACTAGAAGATTGGTTCTTAAAAGTCTCACTAGCTTTAACTAAAAACTCAAGCCATCTGCTTTACACTTCCCCCTACCCTGAATTCTTCCTGGGTGGACTTCACGCCTTAAGTCATGTGGCACAGATGTATCTGCATATAACAAAATTGAGTGGTCTCTAATTATCTAGAATTGGTGTAGCCATTACCAAGGTTTGTGTGGACAGAAATATGGTTTTCCAGAATTTCTCGCTGTGGGATTGTTACTTGATCAGCCAGCAAAGCCCCTGGTGTCCTCTGACTTTGTACACTCAATGGTATAAACCAGAACTTGCAAGTTCTCCTCCTTGCCTCTATTATTTCACAATGTGTCTCATTCAGTTCCACTGAGGATTACTAATGAAAGTATTTCACATTAAAAAGTTGTCAGGCATCTTAAAAATGCCTGCTTGTTTCTATCAATTCGGTAGGTTGTCTGTCTCCTATCCCTTCCCTCTACCTTTGCTCCTTCTATGTCCTTAGGGTTTTTCTTCGTTCAGTCATCTCATATCTCTCTTTTTTCCAGCTGGGAGAGGTAGCAGTCTCTTCCCTAGCCTCTTCCATTCTTTTTATATTCTTGGCTAAATTATTTCTCACTATTACACCTAGTTAGGGCTTTATTAACAAAAATATACCTAATGCCGTTCTAAGATGGAGAGTAAGTTCCATTTTGTTCCATATTTGTCTCTTACCTTTCTGCTCTGGCTTCTTGGGACAGTGTTAGTTAATTTTCAACTCTATATGGGAATGGTTGAGATTCAGTGTTGCTGAATTCTTTTTCTCCTCTTTCATGTTCTGTAACAGCTTGAGGGATGTGGTGTGTCTGTGTTTAACTCCAAGAAATTTTCAAAGTGGAAAATGGGTAACTTGTTAACATCAGGTATTCTTGTTATAACTGGACAAATTAGGATGATGTGACATTTCAGATGGTTGAATCACCTGACTTTCAGGTGATACACGATGTAGAGTAAGCAAGAAAAAAGGCAAACATGGAATGGAGCTTGGAGGAAACAGTTCCTGCTTATACAGGAAGGTGACATTTAGACTACTTGCCCTGTTGCCTTCTTGAGACAGGATAGCTGGTAATAATAAAGCATAATAAAGTATAGTATAATGATAATGTAATAGTAGGGCTAGGAATCAGCAAACAAACAGAAAAGTATTGTTCTCTATCAAAGCAGTGAGTCTCTGTTTTCTGAACAATTTTAAATGAACCAAAGGTAACTACTGTCTAGAAAGCTCCTCCGTTTCGGATGTGTCCTAATAGCAGGAAGAATCTGCTTAATCTGGATGTTGATGCTACTTATCTGACTGTTGCAGGTTATAGTAGGTTATCCCAAAGCCAGTTTGGAGACAAAGAGAGATTTGGAATTGTCACTTTCAAATGCGTTACTATGAAATCACATCCAAGTTTCACCATCTGCTTAACATGGGATCTGTATACAGATTAATTAGCCAGATAGCTGTGCCCTAGTCCGTCCATAGATTCATCTAGAAAGCCAAAGATAATTGAATTTCTAGTGTCACTGATCACACTCTAGTGCATGATTTGCACAGCAAGTGTAATTGACCCCATGGGTATCTATGTGAAATAAAATTCCCAGTGGATACTTGTATCTAAAAGCATTGATTATACAGTAAGTAGTTTGAGTTACTGTATTGGGAAATAATCCAGTCTTTTTAACTGAAGAAAATCTAATTAACTAAGAAAATATATTCTTTTAGAAAGAATGCTGAGGGAGGAGGGCAGAAGAAGTTGCTGTCAACACCCCAGAATACAAAGTCTCAGCTGAAAGTAGAAAAGATCTTCAACTACAACTGAATAGCCACAGCAAAGAGTGGCATTGGCTTCTCTTGTAATGGAAGCTTCAGCTTTCAGATAAGTCTTCCTCTTGCAAGCATACCAGAAGACCAGAAGATGATTCAGAGCTTTGCAAGCCCTTCCTTGGAAAAGCCATCAGTTTTTTGTGTCTAAAGACAAAGCTGGGGATGCATGATGGAGATGCCTGACTGCTGCATGTGTTCTCTGCACCTTTGACTTTCCCTCCCACTTGCCCTGTCTGTGAGGCTGCCTGGGAATCTCGGCAGAAGGGCTTCTGCTGCAATTCAGCTTCTCTTGACATCAGCAGTTGGATTTAACTCTGGACTGCTTTCTGCCTCCCTTTGCCCCATCCCCTCTGCTGACACTTTTAGCAATATTTTGGGATTTTTTTTTTTTTTAATTCCTAATGTTCTAGAGTTAAAGGAGCTGATGCTGCTGGTGAGCTTCTGAGATGGTGACTGAGACAACTATGGCAGACCATGTAATGATTATACAGTAGCAGGCTAAAGGATGCCCTGAAATGTTTGGAGCTGCTTTGGACCTACTCCAGCACCATATGACAAGTACTCTCCGAAACAGCCCTGACATGCATTAAAAGGAACAGCTTCCTTAGGAAATCCCATGGAGTCATAGAGGTGGTAGTGCTTTTTTTCTGTTGTTAATGTTTGATTACAGCTCACAGCATAACACTCACAGGCAGATGGCATCTTAATTTGATCACATACAATTCATGTCTTCCAGTTCCTGAGTAGACATTTGGTAAAGAGGGGAAAAAACCCCACTGGGGTGATATGCAAATAAACTTGAATCTGAAATGAGCACGTTAAGGGCTATGCTTAAGCAGTTTCAATGGGAGCTCACTGATAGTTTAGAAAAAAGTCAGACTAGCTGGGCACTTACCATTATGTGCCGAGCTATAGAGATGCCAAACCTTGCAAAAAAACTGGGAGGAAAGTTTTTTAAATTACATTAAACTTCCCTGAACTCCAGCTGGCCAAGTTACTGCTTACACAAATAAAGAGATTTCATTGATGTCACACAGTACACAGTAATAGTTTTTGGGGGTTTTTTTAAAGATTCAGGGAAATAAGCAGAAGAAAATTCTTGTAAGGTTCCTACACACAATATGTATATGATGAGACGCATGTTGATTGATGGAGTTCAGGAAACTGACTCTTCCCTGTCACAAATTCCATCTTGGCATTTCTTACAAGTTTAATTTTATCAATAATAGCACACTGCAACTGCAAATGTTTACTGGCTTTTATAACTGAAATTTTGGAATTCTCTAGGAAACCTAAGTATTTTTCATATTTCTTCTGAAGCCTATTTACTACTTCCTCTTACAAGTGTAGTTTTGCTGCTCCTCTGCATTTAACTAAGTATTGCTTTGTTTACTTAGAGACAGAAGTTTAATTTTGAAATGGAAGGTCATTGTTGCCCATGCTTGACTGACATAACTAACAGGTTCTAAATGAGACTCCTCTGTTTGGGGCTTTTGATTAACCTGTCCCCTTCCCTTTGTGAGTTGGAATCTAAAGTCTTTTTACTGAGCTTTGTATTTTCTGTTAAATCTGTGTTATTTAGCACGTGTATTTGTTTTGAATTACAGTTAATTTAGACTTACACATCTGACATTTTTGAAGATGAAACTGAAAAGAAGGGGAAAAAAATCCACATTAAAAAAAATCCCCAAACTGGATGGTGGTACATGCTACCACCCAAGTGCCAAAAGACCATTTTAAGGGCTGCCACTGATGTCCCACTTGTTTACTGGGGCACTAAACAAATAAGGCTGAAGGATATAGTGATTGTTGAGGACTACTGTGCATCTGGATATCACTCACCCTATCTGAAGATAGCTTCCATTGTATTAAGAGCTTGTATCTCACCCTGATTAGCAACAGGAAATAATTAAAATATAATCAGGCTCTCTTCATTAGAAATGTTCTTGAATACTTTGAAAACTGTCAAATAACTGTCTTCAAAACTGAATGTTCCTATAAATAAAGTAAAAGAATAATGTTGTGTCTCCAATATTTTTTATGCATATTTGGCTCTAATACCAGGATAAGTATACACTGGTTTTGTAAATGTAGAAGGCTAAAGCATTTTGGATAGTTACATAGACTCAGGCTAGCAAGGACAGCTCTTCCATAAGGCTGAAATTCCAGAAAGTCACCATTTGAAGTCAGCTGTTGAAAGGATAAAGATGGAATTCAACCTAGGTGTGAAATGTATTTAACTCTGAGCCACTGGTATAGTAATACAGGTGAACTGCTTGTCCTGCTGTGTGGATCTCCCCTGCCTTGGGTGAGTGCCCAAACTGAAGTCTTTTGTTTAGATAAAAAGTGTCAAGGGTACCCTTTTGTATGTATCCCTCTACGAATTGCTCTGCTGTTATTGAAATGCTTCTTGTTCAAAGAATATGTTCAGTGAACACATGGAGCTGCCTGTAATGGGTTTTATGTATCTTCAATTAAAACAATAAATCTCAGGACAAAGTGATTGTGCTTCCACTTAGGCCTGTACAGTTGGTTACCAAAGAAGGCTGGTGGTTACTGCCAGGTAGGTGTCAGTGCTGCTGCTCTCATTAGGTCTGTGATTGCCTGGAGTAATTATTGTGCAGCTTAACATTTGTGCAGTCAGCTGGGAGATAGAGGAATATAAAATGATGTGACTCTCATGATACAATGCTGCTGTGCTCCTTCAAGTAAATTTTCTCTTTTGAAACATAGCTTTTTCCTGTATTTTCCTATTTGAGAGAGCACTGTATGTACAGTGGAGTTGCTTAGTCAAAACTGAAACACTTCTTTGTTTCCCGAATTGCAAACCTTGGAAAAAACATAGATGAAATTCTAATTTGAACTGATATTGAAAATTTTCAAGAGAACCTATACTTCCATTCAGCTTTGTGAAATTTGAAGATGTTTGGTTTTATTGTGAAGTGAAACCTAGTTGCATTTTGCAGTCTTCTGCAAATTCTGCATATCAGATTACAGGAAAAAAATGTCCTGCAACATAAGTTTTAGGTTTATTTCTGTGCTATGACAAGTTTGTGTTCTTCATCAGTATCCTCCATCATTGATCTCTTTGCCCTTAATAGCTGTGTCTCAGAAATTTATTCAGCTATAATAATTAATGGGTTTTTTTTCTGAAATTTTCCATGGATTTTTTTCTGATAAATGAAAGTTACAGTCTAGCCAGAGAATAGATCTCCCTTTAATTACATATTTGTTGATAATGCCACTTCTCCTCCTTTGTGTGAGTGCACCTTGGGATGCAAGAGTGAACTGAAAATAGAAAATCCTTTTACATCAGGATGAGACACCTTCAGCAGCTGCAAAAGGTACTGCAAGGGACTCTTTGTGCCCAGAAATGTGCTCCTTGGTGTGGTGTGGTCTGTCACAGGTATAGAAGCTGTGAGACAGCACAGTGGCTCTGTCTGAAGCTCATGGCTTAGCAGGTGATCTTGGTTAGTGTGTCACCAGTGCAAGCCACAGTGAATATGCCCTGTGCAGCCCACACGTCCCTGCTGAACGCCAGGATGAGCTGTCAGCCCTGGCAGGCTGCTCCTGTGCCTTTGAAGCTAAACCATATGGAGTGTGAGTGCAATTAAGGCACTGCTGCTTTTGCAGTTGCTTGCAGTTCCAAATTCCTAAAGATGCCATGAGTGCATAAGGAATTGCTTAAAATATAATGATGATCATCTTAGTGAACACAGGAGAAACTGGTTGGATGCTTTTCTCAGATAGAATCATGTATGATGCCAGAATAGCCTCCCAATACTGAACTGATGGTGTGAACTCACAAATGAAGAGAAGGTTTTCTGAAAAAAAAGTGTCCTACTTTAGCTTCAACTGCATGCTTGCTTCATTTCAGAAGTCTGGGATTTTTTGTCACCCATAGCCGCTACAAGACACTTGCCAATTTCTGTCTTGTATTGGAAGGGCTGAGATAGGCGGAGTGCTCCATGAAGGGCTTCACAAACAGAGAGCAAAACTGGCCTTTTCCCCTTGCCTGCTGACCAGGGCACACTGCTGTAAGGTGGAGTGCACCAGTGCACCCAGATGTTTTCCTGCAGAGGCCAACACTTGCTCTGTGCTTTCCCAGTTCCTGCATTTTTTGTTGTATGGATCAACCTGAGCTTCTGTAACTGAGGAACTGAATCCTGCCTTACCCCTGGTTTGATACACGTGTGCTGTGCATAGTAGTTTTGATGGGTAGTGGTCACTGAACTTCAATGTTGATAAAAATGTTGACTTTCTTAAAAAGGGAAAATTTTCTTTGTGTGCTTGGTCATACTGTGGGTTTGTGGTTTACATGTCACACTGCAGGGGGAATGGTTCACTCTTTGCTGCCATGGTAATGAATCAAAGGTTATCAGCAACGTAGCAGTTGTGGTAGTTGTATATGCACTACAAGCCTGGTCTCTTATAGTACCTTTAATATTACTTAAATATCTCCAGAGACCTGCTCTGGAGATTGTATTTCAATACAATAAAAATACTGTATTTCAAAACAATAAAAATAAATCATTATTTGTAGAAGAAAAAGGAGCAATGATGTCATTTATTGCCCCAATTTCTTCATAATTCTGTTGTAAGGACAGAATCCCTATAGCAAATGATCACATAACTTGGCTTATTACAACATGTAGCTTTATAACCCGGGCAGCTTCTAGTAAATATATGTATTGAAGAGTATAACTGGTCTTTTACCTTTCTCACACATTTTGGGTAATTAATTTGCAACTTAGACATTGTACCCAACTTTTCCTGGTGTTCAGGAAGCTGTCTCTAACTTGCAGGCTTATTAAACTCCTTGTACAATAAAATCATCTTTCACAGTACTATCCCTGAATCTGCCTGATTATTGTGCTCAGATCTGGAAGGTGGAGGTCCTTGAAAGGCAAAGCAGCCTAATCCAGTGAATTCTGCTGTCCTGTACGTATCCTTCCCTATTGGTCAAACTCGGATGTAATCTGATTTAGGTTAAGTCACCTGTGGATTTTGCTCTCAGAGTCAACAACACCCAGATTCAGGGTTTATGGAAAAGGAAGTCCAAGGGTTATGAGTGGAAAAGGACACAGCTCACTATTTCTCACAATAAAGACTTATGTACCTCTTGGAAAGTCTAGGAAAAAAACAAAAACAAAAACAAAAACAAAAACAAAAATAAATAGCAATGTGGTATATACACACCCCAAGTCCCAAGAAACAACCCCTGAAAGCAGCATGATCGAGTTGGGGAACAAATTGTGTATTATTGGGCTTCATAAATAATTATGTCATGGGGGAGAAATGGTCCACTACAAAAGTGTAGAATTTTAAATTGTGCTTTTTATTATTTTCTTAATTGTTGATCCATTCTGCAGTTTCTGAAAACACCAGTTTTGACCAGCAAGGAATGAGTAAAAGGTGCAGTTTGCTACTTCGGGTAAGTGGCTCAGCCTAAGGTGATGTGTTCATCCCAGTTGTAATGCTAGCTGTGGAAGATGGCTGTTCCCAGACTTTACTAGGGCTGCCTGAAAGTGACAGTGCAAACAAGCTTCTGAATGATGTGATGAACAGGGAAAGAGGGACAAGGATTAGTTTTAAATTGCTAGTTAAACATCCAAGCAGACTCAAGTTGTAAACTCACTTAGGTAACATTTATGAACCCGGGGACAAAAGCTGTCTGAACTAACAGCAGCAAATGAAAGCATGGCTACTGAATTGCCCAAGCTACAAAAGAAATCAGAGCGAACATAGGCTACTTGTTGCTTTGGTTGTAACAGATGTTACACTATGTACCTCTCCAGCCTTACAAAGTGCTTACTGTGACTTTGAAATTTTTTGTGTAGTTCCAGATATTTTATCTGTAGAAATCCTAATAAAGTAATAGCTGTGCTTCCCAGAGAGCAGAAATGCTTTCATCTCTCTGGTTTAGATGATGGGTGGATCAAAAGCCTAGAGAGTGAACTGCTTCCCTGTTGTTAAATGCTTGAGCTCTGAGACATTGTGGTCTGGGGGAGGTGTGTGAAAAATGTCCCAGTAAATCTGCTGGGACATATGGAGTACTTAAGAGCTTAAAACTAAGACTAGAAGGATATCTCAGGCTGTGAAAGTAAGCTTCCCTTCTGTCACTTCTAGTTGCTCTTATATTCACTTTCACTGACTGGCATTGCTTCATGTGTAAAGCTGTCGTTTTGTGGAAGGCTGTTTAAACATGTGATGGCTCTGCTGGCTGGGACATCCTGATTTTCAGCTTACAGGTGTATTTGGTAAATCCATACTATTTGCTCTTATGATTAATTGTCTTCAGTTTGAATTCTTCCTTCTTGGTGTTATGGCCTCTGTAACCAGCAGCTGTATTTCTCCCTTGCCCTTCACAGGGCTGGGTTGAGGAAGGTCAGTTCTCTGTTGGCAACGCCAGACTATTGCATGTAACCCCCTAAAAGACAAAGTTCCTAAGCCTTTGGCTGGCCTGCTTTGTTGTGAGCATTTGTAACTTTGGTTTTTAAATCTCATACCAGATACCCCATCAAATCTCACACATAGCATCCATGCTTTAGTTAGTGTTATTTATTAAAATGTAGAAAAGAAGGTGGGGGTTTTTTCCCCATCCAGACACATGGTAAACAGTATAAAGTTCTTGAGCTGCATGGGGTTCCTTTGCCACATATGGTGGCATTGTCAGTGTTCCCAGTGGCTGACAGAGTAATTAACCTGGCTTTATTTATTTGAAATGCTATATTTGGAGGAGGAGGATACATAATATGAACAATGAAGCATTAGGATGAAATTAATTCCATCAGAGTGGCCAGGAAGTCCTGCAGAGCAGAGTTGTAGTGCACTTGTAATCCTACCAATTAGTGCCATAAACTCTCTGGGCCTTGCTCATGTCACTGCCTAGTAATCTGCTGGTTCAGTAGAGCACCTTAAATCAGGCATAGCTGGAACTGTAATTGCCTGTTTGCCCCCACCCAACATTCTTCAGGGCACCTGCTGCCAGGGGTGCTCAGTGCTTACTCAGTGATTTGTGCCGCTTTTAAATCCTAGATAGGTTTTATTTGGAATAGATCATACTTTTATATATATATATATACTTTGATCACCAGTAATGGGGGTGGGAAGCTGGTGGTTCTAACAGGAGTGATGTCTTTGGAGGATACTCCAAGAGCATGGAGCAGGATCTGAAACAGTGTTGTTTAACTCACTTAGAAGGCCCTGCCGTTAACAGTGCACCAGGGGTCTAAATGACCCTCCCCACCTCTAGCATTTTTCACAGTAGAGATTCATCCAGTGAAGATCCAGGGGTCAGCCAGTGCTTCCAGGCACTGTGAGGTTCCTGTGGCTCCCCCTGGCAGGGACAGGAGATGAGCCGCAAGGAGCACTCTTGAAATGGGAAGGTTTCTTCTTGTGGTGATTTGTTATTTTGTACAAATAATGGGGTGTTTGCTATACAGGCAAGAGAATTTAACCACCCTCATTAAGCTACTTGGTGTGCAGAAAGCAAAGCTTTTGTCCCTGCTCCAGTTAATTTTTCAAAACAGAAAATCTTCAGTAGGGGATGTTCAGAGCCAGATTAGAACAGAGTAGCCATTATTAATCCTGAAGTTTAGCAACCACATACAATGGAGTTGTATGGAAAATGAAAATTTGGGATTGGCTTTTTTGACTCCATAGTATGTATTCTCATCTTAATTCTCCCGAGGCTTTGTGTCTTCTTACAAAATAGCAGTAGGCCCCCAATTTATTGAAGTAATGAGGAAGTATTTGCAACTTTTGACTTTTTCAACATCAATAACTCTTTACAAACCAGGTGGAGTCATGGTAATTCTGTCTGATTTTCCTATGTGAGTTTAATGCTTTGTGGCAGCTTTTGATGTCTGCTAAGCCTCTATTGTTATGCAGCTCAGAGGATTTAAGTGGTGGAAAAGTTATTAGATGTCTTGAGTGTGTTTCACCAAACATACAGACTGTCTTAGGATCTTCCAACATAGAAAACAGTCTAAAGCCTAGGTGCTATTTCTTATTATTACTGCAAAGTATTAATTGTCAGGGGTGTGGTCAAGCCAAACAGTGGGAACATTTTAAAGCAAGTCCTCATGTAAAGGGACAAGAAATAAATGGCCCTTCCCCAGTAGCTCAGCTGCTTAGATGAGAATGGAACCCGATATGTTCTGTCCCTTTCTGCTGGCTGGCTTTCTCACAAGTCTGAAATAATGAGTCAACACTAATGAGGTGAACGAGGCACTGGGCAGTGCTCAGGCTGCCAAGCACTGAAGCACAGCACGAGTTAGATAAGGAGCTCCTGTCTCGTAGGATTTGCAGCCTGAGCGCTCTCGCTGCCGGTGTAGCTGAAATCTGAGGGTTTCTGGGTTTCTTCTCTTTCTGAAACTAAACTTCACAAATCAATGTTGCCATGGAGAAGCGCCTCCTCATCATCAAGGGCAGACAATGAACTAATTAATTGCAGAAATCTGACTACAATAGTGATAATACCCCTGGGATATAAAACAGTTACCATTAAATTCAAATAGCCATTTTCAGGGGAGCAATATTTCCTTCAACATAATGTAGTGCTGGCTAATCAACTACGATATGAAAATATAGGCACTGATAGATGTGTAACCAAGAATGTGGATGCTCAGCTCATTATAAGTGAATAGATACATCTGATTTCTGCCTTCATTTCTACATATATGGGTATAGGAAAATGAAGAAAAGGTTTTTTTATGCACATTTGGAGCACAAACTGAAGATACATAATTTTTTCTCCTTTCTTTGACATTTTATTATTGGTAAAAACATAATACTCTGATGCAAGGAACTTTCTGATTGCTGTGGGATTTCTACATAACTGTTCTCCATCTCTTTTTTCCTTGCTTACCCATTTGGTTTTTGTCTAGGAAGGTCCTTAGCCTTGTCTCTGCTGTCCTAAACTGCTTGCTAAAGAGCATTATTAAGGAGCAGAATGTAAGAGGTTTAAATAGAAGTGTTATTTTAAATCTTGCTAGCATGAAGATCTTGATCAGTTTCATATCAGAGGCACATTAAGAATGTCAAACAACTGGAGAAAGAGGTAAAATATCAAGTTGCTTGCAATTCAAAAAGGAATTTTTAGTTGCTAAGGAAAGCAGGTAAAGCATGGGAGGGAACCTGCCTTTGCAATGGCTATGGGAAGAGGAAGATGAAACGTGCCACAAACAGCAAATGGGCTGGTGTGTCAGATGGGAGCTGGGATGCCCTTTCAGTGTACTCTGCAGCTCAGAACATGTAGGCTCCTCAGTCACTGCAGAAAAGGGCAGAGAGCATTTCTTTACCTAATGTTCAGAAATGCCTCTGAAGTGAAGAGGCTTTTTTAGAAGAATGCAGGGATGCATCCTTTCTGGATATAAATCTAAAGTGTCAAGTGTCATGTTTGCCCTGGTCTGGTTATATCCCTTGCACCTCTCCTTCTGCACCTTAGTAAGCAATGTCAATCTGTAATTACAGTGGCAGAATCTGGAAAACCAACATCAGGACCTTTTACTGAGTAATAAAGAAAGTTTCAACTAATCAAAAGGTCCACAAGAAATCCTTCACAGTGCCATGGCCTGTTGAGTAGGATGCTTGTAAGGCTCTTTAAAATGTTAGGTAAATTGAGAATTTGCCCGGAGTGTCTGAAGATGCATTTCTGCAGCTGCCTTAGTGTTTGAGTTTCAGCTCTAAAGGCAGATTTATCAATGCCTAATGAGGTCTGTCTGAGCTCCAGCTGCGCGTGCCATTGCAAACAGTGCTGGCCTGTCTCAGTTCCCTGGTGGCTCTAAGCAGGAAAGCCGTGCACTAATGAGGGGGCTTGGCTGTGTTTCCTGCTCCCCTTCTGCAATTAGGAGCTGCCTGGCCATGCAAGGAGGGGGGATGGGTTGGTGTTGGCTAAAGGCACATGGTGAAGGGTGACCTTAGAATGGAGGAAGGAGGGTGTCCTCCTGACTAACACCTCTGTGCCTTGGTTAGACTATTGATTTTGGGAGAGTACGTTCAGCAAGGAGGGCAGGGCTGCTGCGTGAACACTGCGAGGCTGCAGCTGTGAGCCCAGGAGGGAATGCATGAGGGCTGGCTGACATCACATGGCAAACCTGTTCTGCTCTGCATATGTCTGCAGCAGGAGAAGCTGGCTGCTGTTGCAGTGAAGTTACTGGGCTGGATTAACCAATGGTTGGAATTGGTGAGGCAAATGGTGCTTTCTCAGGACCAATTGTCATACCAGTGTTTGGAAAACTAGTCCATTTGTAGTGAGGAAAGGCTAAGAGAGCAGGGATTTGCAGCAGGCCTCTCTACTTGGAGATCATCTTACTTCTAAAAAAATGTTTTTACATTAGAAAGAAGAACATTAGATGCCTTTCTCATAGTTGTCTGCTCATTTTACCCAGTGTGCTGGTTTTGCATGAGAGCCATTTAGGGAAGTGATGCAAAACCTTCTGTGTAACTAATAGTCTGTGGAACCACTGGGAAGCTGTACACGCCTCTGTGAAAAACACGTTAAAGACGAAAAATGCCGGGAAAGTTCTCTTTCTCTTCCGGCCGGCAAAGAGGTGGCACACCTCAGCCCCCTGTCCCGGCCAGGCTGGGCCAGACAGCCCTGCTGCGGGGCCGGGCTCCCTCCCCCGGGGCACCCGCCGGCCCTCATCGGCTGCCGGGCAGGGAGAGGGGAGGCCGTGGAGCCGGGCCAGGCCATGGCTGCGATTGCTAACATCTAGCTGCTTGCTACAGCCCTGCCCTCCCAGCCCGGGGCCCAGCCGGGCCCGCCAGGCCGCGGGAGCAGCCCTGGGCCGGCACCGGCTCGGCCGGGAATCTACCACCGGTGGGACTCGCCCATGGCCACCGGGCAGGGGAGAGCAGAAGCCACCTCCCCACAGCCGCAGTTCCCGCCCAAGCACCCAGCCCGCCAGGGTCAGATGACCATCTGCAGGCCCCGGGCGAGATATTAACTCTTTCAGTGCTTCAATCCTCCCTCGAGTGAGAGAAGGAGGACAAGTGCAGACATGTAAAGTAGCAACATGAAGACATTGAGGTCAGTGAAGGAGGAGTCAAGTCCCAGATGGGAAGGGATAAGGAGATGACTTGATCTTGGAGCTGAAATCCTCTTGTAAAACTATGGAGAAAAGACTCCATACATTAAAGCATTGGGGAGATGAAGGGTTCAAATTGATATTGAGCAAAGGTCTCCGTGCTAAAGTAAGCAGATGTTAAAGTAGTTGTGATCCTATGAGAAGTTTGAACAGAGGAGAGAAGAGTGATCCCGTGCCCACAGAGAAAGAGAAGATCTCTGTTCCCAGGGATGAAGATGATTTCAGAGATAGATAATGAGAACTTTTGCCTTTGAACAGCTCATCTTTAAAACAGTACCCCATAAGCTGACATGGCCCAAAATCACAGCTGTGGGAAAAGCTTGTGGAAAATGGGAGGGATTTTACGATTGCAGATTTCCCCAGCCGGCTGCTATTCATGAGGAAATTGAGGGCCACAAGAGAACTGATTTTTTCTTGTGGAGAAGTCTCTATATCATTAACAAGAGGGACTTCTCTCCCTAAGTGAACTGAAGAAAGACTATTTTAGAGGTGGTAAACTGACTGAAATTTTAGGTTTTGTTTCTTTACATTGTCAGTGGGAAGAAAAGATTGGCGGGGGGAGGAGAAGTGTTCTAAAGGTTTTGTTCTGATTCTTATTACTCTTTCTTTTAGTTACTGTTAATAAATTTTTCTTTATACCCTTTTAAAATTTTGAGCCTGCTTTGCCTTTCTCCTAATCCTAACTCACAGCAGGAAGTGAGTGCACTGGTGATTGGCCAGCACTGAACCCACCACACTCATTGGTGCATTGGGTGGGAAATCTCAAAACTGGCAAAATTTCAAATTGGTGAACCAAAACCATTACACCCAGTTATTGCAGTAGGGCTGGATGGAACTGCATTTGCACAGTATTCCTCTTCTTATCCTCTGTAGCAATGAGCTCATACATTAATGTATCTCTTCCTAGAATAACTCTGAGAAGGGTAGTGTTTGTAAACAAGTGGAAAAACTAGTAGTCATTGGAACACTTTGAGGGTATTCTGGTCACAAGACAACATTTGAATGCAGATGAATAAATAACAGAACAAGAAATTTATGAGAGGCTGCTGCTTGTGGTGAAGGAACAGTAAAAAGTCAAATTAGCATAGAAATGGATATGCATAGATTAGACGAATGAGGAAACTAAAGTTGCACCTGTACTAAACTGAATTGGTAGGATAGAGTGTTTCTATTGACTGTGAAATAAATAAATAGGAGTTCCAACCAAGGTCATGTTGGAAAGCACTTACCTAGAGGCTAATACAGCCTTTGTGCTGCCAGAACAGCTCTGTTGGATCCAAAGCTGGGAATTAGATGCCCTAGGTGAGCTCCTTATAGAGAACAGCGATAGAAATGCTGAATTCAAAAGTCATACAGTGCCACATGATAAAACAGTAACAAAGGCAGGTAACAGTCACTGCAGTTGTCTTGCCTGATTAGACTGAGGGGTTTGCATCACACTGAATTCCAGAGGCTCAAATGAGTTCATCACTGTCTTGCTGCACACCAGAGTGATCTCCTGAAGACCTACCCTCTCCTATCCTGTGTCACACCATGCCTTAAAGCAGTTCAAGCAGCTAGCAGGCTCATAAAAACCTTCTTCAGGAACTGGAAGTCCTCCAGAATGTTTAGATCGGGCCTTCCATCATATATACTTTCCAAAGACTGCTCTCTGCACAGGGTACACTTGTACCAGCAGGTAAGGAAAGCTGAAGAGAGTCCTGGGCTATTTTGCATTAGAGAAATAAATTCTTTAGAGGAACAGGTGAAGTCCTTAAGATGTAGTGGGGTTTCTTTTCCCTGTTAACAGGTGATTTCTTTTGGTTCTTGACTAAATTTTCATTGTCAAGTATCGTCTTTAATTCAGTTATAATTGACCTCTCCTCACCCCTTTGCATGAAAAGCAAAAACAGCTTTTTTGATGGAGAAGATAAAGTTACTTAGGTGGAGTGTGGATAAGCTTGAATCTGAAACACTGAGGTATTTGTCTCTGTGATCAGGTGATGGCTTCTCAGTTCTGATGTTCACCTAGGAGAATATCTGTCCTGTTTCAAAATTCTGCATGTTTATGAGAAAATGCCCCATTTCACTTAACTGTGTGATACAGAAGTTGCTATTTTTAAATTTTAAAAATGCTGGAATTTCTTCTGATTTAGAATTTCTGACACATAAAGTGCAATTGTGATCTACTCCATAGTAATACTCAAGTAGGTGTATTCTCCAGTGTTTTTATTTCATTAAATTGCTTAGGCCAAAGAAACCGTGGAGTAAATTTTGCTGAGCAAGAACTTTGCCCATGGAGCTTTCTGGTTCCTCAGTTTACTTGCCTTGCTTCACCTACAGCAAAGACCAACCTCTGAGACACATTTTTACCAAGCAGGTTCATCTCTCCCTATACTAAGCAGCTCACCAAGATTTGCTCATTCTCCTGTTTTGCCTACTCCCTCCCACTGCCTCTCCATATTGTGACTTGCCACAACACAAACAGTAGTTTAAACTCAACTGTATAATGACTGATTTTTGAAAGAGGCTGTACAAGTCTCCCAGCTACTTCCTTGCACTGGGCATCAAATCCAACATTCCTCTTGTCTGCTTCTCAGGAAACTGACAGCTGAGTTCACTCCAACCTAATCATGGGTAGTTTAGGGAGGTGCTATTTTTCTGGCTGGATCAAAGGTTTGCACTGCAGCCACCTGACTGTTCAATCCAGTCAATGGGAAACAGTGCGAATATTTAGGCAGCAATAGGTAGATTTGGGTCGCCGGACTACCCCTTTGGCAGTAGCCTCCTGTTTGGACCAATTAGGCATGTTCAGTGTGAAAGCTCTAACCACTAAAATTTAACACCTTATATTCACCTAGAGCTGAAAAGATACAATGAGTAAAATTTCTGTTGTGTAAATCCAGAGACTTTATTGCTGCTTCTTGATAAAGACCAGAGACAAATTAATTAACCTGATTGGAATTACTGGCCCTCAAAATCCTTCTTCCAGGGTGACCAGTGATTACTGAAACAAAGAAATAGAGAAGGATCTTGAGCAAGTCAATCTATGTAAACTTTCAGGACTTAATCTATCTCTGCTAGAAATTGAAAATACTCCATACTTTGGTAATTCTTTAGAGGGCTAAAAGTGGATCTACTTCTCAAAGTAAACCAACTTCATTGATGTAATAGTTCGGGTTCATGTTGCTGTTCCCAAGGTCAGAATCTGGCCAGGATGTGCAATACCTTGTATCAAGTGCAGTCAGAAGAGACTGCACAATGCATAGACAAGTGGAAATGGGAAGACAAATGAATTTTCCATGTGCAGTTCTGAACCCTTTCAGATGTTCTGTTGCATTTTCTCATAGGGGTCAGTAGCAGAAAAGCATGTGTCTGTGGCTGAGATTTATTCCCCATGAAAATATTAAAGCTCACTGGAAACTACAAAAAAGTTCTTTAGAGGCCAATAGTGTAATGAGGTGATGTTCTCTGATGCATAGATGTTAGGTTTCAACATAAGGTTACTGCTACCTGTAAAAGTTTGATTTAAAATCTCCTTTCTTACCAAGGAAACAAATCTCTTAATTTGATTTGTTTAGGCTTGAATCTGTAACAGCTATTATCTCTCCTTAAGCTTAGCAGAATGATCTCTGAGCTCAAGGCAATCTGGTATGTGGCTCATGTTGTACAGGAAATTATGAACACCCTGAGTGGTGCTCATGGCAGCAGTGCAGCATTTTAGAAATGTGAATGTGCAACCAGGCACATTAAAGAGCCACTGTTGTGAACAGCTCTAAAATACAAGTTAACCAATGCAGTCCTTGCACAGATCACTGGCTGATAGACAATCTGTCCTCCAAGTGAATGGCACACTTGCCATCTCTCCTACTGAATTATTTATTCAATTCCAGCACTTAGCTGCTCATTTGAAATCCTTTGCTGTCATGTATGTATCAAGGAAACTGTTCAGTCTGAGGAAATGCTCAGGTTGCCCACATCCGGTTTAGCTTTCCTTGGAAAGAGGATGTTTTGGAAGAGGAGGTCTTCCTTCCTCCCATCTCCTTTGGAACCCAGGAGAAAAGCAAGAGGAAAATATGGTGTGGAGAAGTTATGGGTTTGGGCTCAGAATGGAAATAACAACTGTACAAGTGTTGGATCCTGCAAAAGGCTGAGGAACTGATAAACCTGTGTGTGTCACTATTCTCATGATGTGGTTGTGATGGCTGCATAGAAAAGCCAAGGAAGAAGCATCTGCGAAAGAGAAAATCCAACATAGGAAAACTCGATTTGATGTCACACTTGAAATCATGGCTTTGGATCCAGCTGATAGTTCTGGTAATTGACAGGAAAGGCTTTCAGGATAAAATTGATGCTGCTGTTGCAAATCCTGCTGTCCAGTGTTCTGTCACTGTAAGCTTCTTCCAGCAATTTTTGGACTGAAATCTGAACCTGCTTACTAGTTTTCTGCTTTTTAAGGACTTGAAATAGGTCCATCTAGTGTCATCCTGGGTGGTTTTTTATTTTTAAAACCTGTTTTAAACCCTATATTAACAGCCCAAGTGTGTGTTCAGGAATCTGCCACTTGTGCAGACTAACATTATGTATTTTCCCTGCACATAAAGCATGTCCATTCTGCTTCCTTTCCCTAACTCAACATATGGGAAAGAGGGACGAATTTTCCATAGTGTATAGATGTGTCCCAGAGGCTGTTGAGTGTCTCAAATAAGATGTTCAGACTCTCACAGGAGTGGTGCTGGAACGTGAGGCCCTCAGGAAGATGATCTCCTGAGTAATGTGTCATAATCTGTGCTCCTGTGTTTTGCAGCAGGGTAGATCCCAGGGTTTTTCATCACCCTCCTGCTGAGTTTTGTACCACCACCAAGGACTGGAGTAAAATCAGAGTTTAAATGACATAGGTTGGAGCAGCGTGGGGGGAGGGGAAAAAAAAGCACCAAGCTCTATGTTCTTACTGGTTTTGTGCTGTCATTTGAGCATGAGTGATGACTGGCAGCATTTAAAACTCATGTGCTCAGGACACTGGCCTGGGGAGGCTGATCTGCAGACAGATGCTGTTGTGAATTGTGCAGGTAGCCATGGCTTGTCATAGTATCACAGGGTGCCAGGAATGCTTGTAGATGAAGTTAATACCATGTGAGCTGGAAAACAGCAAATTCTGTATAAGTATGAGCTAAAATAAATAATAATCAATGCTGTTGAAAATGAACTGTTGAAAAAGTAGATTTTACAGAATTTCTACTGAGTTTTTTAATGATGTGACGGTTTCTGTTCAAAACCAGCCAGAAACACCAATTTCATGTAGTGGCTCAAACTAGCACAGAAGGTTTCCTGCCTTGTTGGGGAGGGCAATGCCATCAATTAAACTTTGCTGGCACTCTGAAGGTACTGCTGGTATGCTGGGCTTGCAAACAAAGATTTGTTTGTGAAGATGCTGGTTTCATCCCCATTTGAATTCTTCTGGAAAGATAGTAGGGCAATATATTTTTCTTTGCATTAAATTATTCCCTGGTAGAAATGGAAATAAGGAAAAAGTATTCTGGCATAAAAGCATTCTAAAATAGCTTCTACCTGGAGTCAGCAACCTTTTTGGGGTGCCAGATAACGATTTGGCTTGCCAAATTATAGATGAAACATGCCCGCAAACAGGGTTAGAAGCTGGAATACTGCCTCTTGGATGCCACTCAGCAGCCAACAAGCACTGTATTGTCCCTAAAAGAAGGCAGGGCTCCTGGCTAACCTGGCTCCAGAGCATGCCCAAAGCTGGAGGCTGCTGCCTCTCCCCAAACACCACAGCTTCCACCAGTGTAGAATGTCACTCCAATCTCCTCACAAGCTATGTTGGGCAGACATTCCACAGGCAATAAAATCCAGATATTGCATTGACTGGTTTCTGTTGTGAGGCTGGATCAAGAGAAAATTGCAGCACAGGGAAACTTGCCAAAAATACCAGTCATGGAACACATACATGTGGTTGCCTGTGTGCTTACAAGTCTATTAGATCTGGACACTTAAAGAAACTGCTTGGAAAACTGTTGCTCAGTCTGGAATAGATTTTCCTGTAAAAACTTAAAATTAATATTTTGGGGAAAAGGTAAGTTTTTCAGTTAGTGTAAATAATGCTAAGGAAATCATAAAAGGTAATTGCAAAGCCCAGGCATGTGTTATAAATGATGAATCATTGTGTCTGGCTTCTTAAAAGTTATTGTATTAATACTCAGTGTGTATTGACATAATCTCCAGGAAGTTTTCCAGCAGTGTTTTATCTCTAGCATTTTTGGATCAATAACATAAAATTAGAAATGGTAAAGCTTTTCTCTAATGGCCATTGCTGATGGGCTCAAAAAGGATTCCAGTCAACAATTTTATTCAGAAGCCATTGTCTCTAACTGTAAGATGCTGATTAGGTATAATAATATGCTGCCAACAATTGATGAGTCATGCCAATAGTCAGATCAAGAGGTTTGAACAACAAACCTAAATATAGCAGATACAAACAAACTGGAGAGTCTGAAGTCTATTACCAAGGGCATTGTTAGCACAGCTGTTGGAATACATGGGGGAATATAATAAAAATTGTTTGCAATACAAAAATGTCAGTAAAAACTTGTTGTTTCTTGATCTGACAAATAACTCAGAAACTTCTAATTCAAACACTGTCCCAGGGCGCTTATTGCACATGAAGTTTAATTTTTGCTGCAGATGATCAGATTGGATTTTTCAAAATCTGTTGTCATGTTCCCCTTTCCCTTTTCTATTTCATTTTTTCCATTTGTAGAAGTGGGCATTGAAGGCCTCGAGCACATATGATGAAATGTGGTGTCGAGCCCTGAGCAGGTTGTAGGAGGACTCATTGGCTTTGGCTTTGTTTAGGTGTTCAGAAGGGGGACTGCATGTGGACAGCAGCTTTCTAGAGGAGCAGAGGATGTGGCCCAGGGATACAGATGTCTCAGTCAGCCCTCATGGGGCACAGGGAGGTGATGGAGTCCGTGGATGCATCTGTCACACACCACCCAAAAGCCTCTACGGAGAGAAGAATAAAGGAGCGACAGCTGCAAAAATTCAAGCAAGAAGCCTGGAAGAAAAAAAATCTAAATGTAACTTGGTTAAAAGAAGAGAAGCAGGTGAGCTGCTGGTCCATCTGCGAAATATAGAGGAGAGGGAGAGCCTAGAAAGACTCTAACTGGTGATAACGGCATATTTGTGTGTCTAAGAGGCTGGAACATGGAAACACACGGCTTCCTCTAACAAAACGAGAATTTGCCAACGTGTCCAAACATTAGGGGAATCTATGTATGTAAAAGTGCTGCATCTATTCACTTTACTTTATCTACTGATAATTTAAGTGAAGGGCTTGTGTGGATCCAGGTTATTGCCATGGTCCATGCATTGACAAAGGACTCTTGACAATAATTTCAGAAAGCTAAATATGATTTATTAAAATGGCTCCATAATCAGAGGATTTCGGGCTATAATGTGCCCAGGTACAGAGCTCAGCTATTTCCTCTTCACTGCCCTGTACAAGAATCTCAGAATGCTTACAACATCAGAGATATAACAGTCCTTCCTCATAGGCTGAAATAGAACCCATATCTCCCATTGCTAGGAGACAGGCAGAGCAATCTAAAAAACGTCCTTGAAGAACACACAGATATTTTGTTTATAGAAAGCTTATACAGAATAAAAAGACAGCAAAAGGATGTTCTCCCATGGGAAAATTCATCTGCAGGCCTGCACACGGAGAAGCTTATACTATGTTCTAGCAACATCTCACCCAAAAAGTCAAATTAAAAAGAAAAAAGAAAAATGAACATCATCCATCCCATCATGACTGGGCCCATGCCACAGGCAGAACAGACAAAGTTCAAGAGGTTCCTTCAGGCAAACCCATCATACAGAACCCCAAAGGCACATAAATAACATAAATGACTTTGAGTCCAAATTTCATCCACAAAGTGTTCAAAATGATTGAATTTGTCTCCCACAGGAGCAAATCAAATGACCAAATTCAAAGAAAATTGAGAAAATTCTTGAAAAACTTGCAATAATTTGTAATTTTAAGTAATTTTTTTATTTTGTATTGTTTTTCTTGATTGTTTGTGGTTTTGTTGTTGTTTTTGTCTTTTGAATGAGCATGAATCAGAATTGCATCCACAAATATTTCAAATTGATCAAGTTTTGTCTGCTATATGAGCAGATTGAGAGACCAAAATCTGAGAAAAATGTTAAAACACCATGGCAAGGTCTCCAATTTCAAGCAGGCCAAGCCGAACCTGTGAATTTTCACTGATCTGAGTCATCAGGATAGACGAAACATGTTTGTTTTGTGTTCTGTTTTCACTTTTGCTCATTCCCTTGTCTGCTTTTTGCCCCTTGAAAAGACAGCGGGCCAAGGGAACGTGACCCAGCCCCACCCCGGGGGGGCAGGGCAGGGAACCAGCCCAGGCCACGGAGGGCCAGGGCAATGCTCATCCCAGAACCAGACCCATCTGTCAGACCCAGAGCAGCGGGATCCCAGCTCCGGCACATGGACCAGCAGGGTCTGTCCCTGCGACTGTGAGCCACGGCGGCATCTCCGCCGAGCACAGACCTGTGCGACCTAGGGTCGCCTTTCCCGCACCCTGTGTCCAGGCACAGGGAGCCGGAGGAATGTGGAGTGGCCGAAGAGGCCAGCTCTAAAAGCAAGCGTTTTCCCCTCCCCCTCATTCCCCCCTTGGGCATCGCCCCGTCTGGAGGAGAGGGGAGGGACTGCTCAGGGAGTTTGAAAGTTTTTCCCTGATTTTGGGGTGTTCAAAACATCCCCCATTGGCCACAAGACACCCGAATTCACCTCACTCAGCTGACCTTTGTCGGTCTCTTGCAAAACCAATGACTCGGTCACTTTCCCAGTGCTCTGCTCTCCCGTCCCCTCCCCCTTCAACACGGGGCAAATCACAGCCCCAAATCCCGCCTCCCCTGCCCCAAAGGCGCAGGGGGACCCAGCAGGACGCTGTGTATCACTGCAGGGACCCCAAAAGGCAAGGGGAAGCCCCTTCCAGGAGGGGACGTGTCCCAGAAATTTGAGTGTTTGCAACACGGTGGAGCCCACAGAGATCTGATGGGCTGCACCGTCGATGAGGGACAGTCTCTTGGCAGCTGGTGTTGAAAACGCAGCTTCTTCTGCGGGTGGGGCAGGCGCGGCAAGCGCAGCTCGGGTCGGGAGCCCCTCTGATGGTTCAGGGGGGTCACTCATCTCTGTCGGCTGGGAGGGAGCCGCGAGTGTGCCCGCGCCAGGCTGTGTCGCGGGGTCTGCTGAAAGGACACCCGGTGCCGGCAAGCCGAACTCCACGCTGCTGCTTCCTTCGCTGTTGCCGGTGGCCAGGCTGTGTCGCGGGGTCTGCTGAAAGGACACCCGGTGCCGGCAAGCCGAACTCCACGCTGCTGCTTCCTTCGCTGTTGCCGGTGGTGCAGGCAGCGCTCGCCCTGGGCTCGGCGGCGGCAGGCAGCGGCGGTGCTGGAGCGGTGATTTCCACTCGGGTCGCGGCGGTTTCCGGCACGGCGTCCGCGGGCACGGTGCTTGGCCCTGCTCCAGCCGCGGACGTGGGCCGCGAGGAGCAGTCAGTGTCCAAAGCCGGCGCGGCTGGGGCGGGCGCTGCCTCCGGCGGCGCTGCTGGAGCGGGCACTAGGACCGGGGCAGTCACCCCTGATTCCGGCAGCGCGGTGATCGGTGATTCTGGCACACGGGGCGGCTCCGACGCTTCTGCTGCAGCCTCCGAAGTTGGCGCTGGCTGCGGAGGTGTCTCCGGTCTTTTTTCATCCCTGCGCCTGCCGAACGGGTTGCCCGGTGGGGCTGGCTGGCGACCAGCGTCAGAATTTCTCTCAGTAAAACCTAATTTGAATCTGGCATCGTCTTCTCGCAACATGGGGTACAAATGTGTCCAGATCTCAAACAGACGCAGTGTCTCTGGTCTTTCCATGGAAAGGGATCTTCCGAGAAATTCTTCGACTTCTGTTCATTCAGAGAACTGATATATGTCATCTGGGCGAGGGAAAAACCAAAGAACCTTCGCCCACAGATAAAGATCCAGTAAATGTTCAAATCAGGAGTCAACCTTGGGCCACAAGACACCCGACTACAGGTGTCGTAGTACATGCCCCCAAGCGTCCAAAAGCTTGCGCTCGTCAGGGGTCAAACAAAGCATATTTCTTAAAGATTTATAGTTCTCGCACGAGCCGTATTTGCTAGAGATTTATAGATTTTTTGAGTCTGAGCTATGTGCACTCAGCCCAGCGACTGTCTCTGACTCCCCTTCTGCCTCCCGTGTTAGGGAGGAGTGATCCCACTTTTCAGGGATTCTTCCTCTCTAATAAGAGAGTGAGTGCAGGCAAAATGCCTGTCTTTTGCTGGGGAATCTTGTTCCTGGCTGGCCCGTACATCCTAATAGGATCATAGGAAATGCAAAAGTACCTTTTTCTCACAGCTGTTGCTACCACGGTATCTCACAACCACTGCAGGCTTGTCAGGAGTTCAGAGGGGTTCAGTCGTGCAGGATCAGTGGAACGCTGTCGGCTTCATGTCCCGATGGGATCTGAAGTGCCTCGTTCGGTCTGCCCTGTCTTGAGGGTCTTCAGTCCAGACGTTCTGTCTGGTGTCCATCCACACGGAGGGAGTCACCACTTATTGCCGTGGTCCATGCATTGACAAAGGACTCTTGACAATAATTTCAGAAAGCTAAATATGATTTATTAAAGTGACTCCATAATCAGAGGATTTCGGGCTATAATGTGCCCAGGTACAGAGCTCAGCTATTTCCTCTTCACTGCCCTGTACAAGAATCTCAGAATGCTTACAACATCAGAGATATAACAGTCCTTCCTCATAGGCTGAAATAGAACCCATATCTCCCATTGCTAGGAGACAGGCAGAGCAATCTAAAAAACGTCCTTGAAGAACACACAGATATTTTGTTTCTAGAAAGCTTATACAGAATAAAAAGACAGCAAAAGGATGTTCTCCCATGGGAAAATTCATCTGCAGGCCTGCACACAGAGAAGCTTATAATATGTTCTAGCAGCACCAGCAGCACTGCCTTTGGTGCCAGTGCAGGAGAGGTAAACCTTTTACCATATTTTTGGTAAAATGTGATAAGTTCTTTTTTAGAGTTTATATCTGAAACTGTCTTGGAAAGTAAAAATGTTTCCAAATAGTGGCCTCACATTTTTGCTTATATGGGTGTAAAGGAAATAAATATGTGGCTGCAGAAAAGGCTTTGCTGTGAGCATGTGTTAGCTCAGATTATCTAGCAGGGGCCCAGGGTGTGTGCAGCTTGTCTCAGAGGGCTCAAAGAAGCTTAAGAAAATAAGCCAAAATAAGTGTTTGATGGTGCAATTTTTTTAGAAGAAAGGATTGCAATCCCTTTCTGCTTCATTTAGAGAATGGGACTTGCCTGAATTCCAGCTTCCATTTCTACTGCTGGAGAGTGGCATTTCTGTGCTTTTCTTCCCTCAGCTGTAGCAGAATTTGGGTAGGATCCCGGATGAGTAAGAAGGCTGAAGTGCGCCTGTCTCCAGAAAGAGTGTGTCTGTGCAGTGGCTGCTGCACAGGAGCCTGGCTTTGTGAGAGGCTTTTGCTGTTTCCCCCACAACCTGCTGGGAACCTACCCCCAGGGCCCTTGAAGGAGGCTCCCTCCGTGAGTTCTTTGCCAGGGATGAAGGACGAGCGAGACTTACTGATTCTCTTTAGTTTGTTGTTTATTTTTCTCTTATCTTAAGTTCAGTCCGCTGTGAGCGTGAGAAGCAAGGCATAAAATGGACAACATGGCAAAATGGCGAGAATGGCCTCGATACTCAAAACCAAGGTCTTTTTAAAGATAATCAGCCCAATTACTTTCTAACACGTATATTGTTTTTACTTTACTACCAATGACTCCTACTGATCTGCACACGTNCTGTGCCCTGGATTCCAACAGGCTTGTGTGGCTGCAGAGCTCCAGAGGTTATGGAGTGCCACAAGCTGGCTGGTGCTTGGAGGTTGCTGCTCCTGAAAGGCAGTGCTAATTCCCTGAAGAGGCTATGGCCCCAGGACAGGTCATGGCTGATGTATTGAAAAATTGCTACATGTTACTGTAACAAGCAGGTGAAGTGCATCCCTCGGCACTAAGGCACTGGGAAGTTTCCTTGCTCAGCCCACTGGTTACGTGCCCAGCGGGTGTATGGTCTATTGTGGCTATTTCATGGCACGTTGATCAAATAGCTGCATTATATGAGAGGGATGAGGAATGACAAATTTTACAAATTCAGTTTAGATCATGCAGGAATTGCTTTGGACATCATATGAAGTTAAAGGTTCAAAGAGCTTGGGTGTGGAAAGTGTGATCATTTCAACACTAGAGCTATACTGAAGGGAGAGGAAGCATGCTCATTGCATATCCACATGCCTCAGTAGGTCAAGAACACATTTGTTTGATGTAGATTATGTTTAGCTTTGTAGATTATTAGAAGTTATACATGTTGTCTCATATAACGAGAAAAAGAAGATGTTAAGGCAATAAGACAAATGTTAATCATAATTTTCTTTCTTGGATCACTCTTAAGCAGCTGTCTTATTCATTGCTTCATTTCTACTAGAGGCCAATGAATTGGAATTACAGTACTTTTATAGCTGCATCTGCCTGAGCCCACTTTGGAAATGTTAGCTCATTAGCAGGAAGCCACTCTAAAATGCTCCATCTTGTTTGTCTCCGGCTCAGCACAACTAGTAAGCAGAGAAAGCACAGATTTTCTCTTGGATAAAATGAAAAAATGGATTGCTGTTGAGTTTTGTGCACATGGGTCGTGCAGCATGGACTCAGGCTCTCATGGCATGTGGTGGATTGCAAATTAGTTCCAAACAGTGAGGGTGAGTGCTGTGAGGGTGAGTGCTGTGAGTGTGTGGGAGGATCCACATAGCTCAACTGGAAACTTAAGATCAAACTGTTTCATAATGTTTCTGATGTTTGCATTTTCCAGCTGGGCTGTTTACACTAATATGTCTTTTTTAGTATTGCAACATGTGTGCTTCCCTCATTATTTTCCTCTGCCACCTCTGAATCAGCTATGACTTGCATAAAAATGAAAGGAGAAACAACTCGGCAAGTACTCAAAGGCTCTCAAGGTTTAAGAAGGGATGGAAGCAGATGCTCAAATGTAACTAATCCTGCTTTTTATCCTTTGTCAGCAATGGATGTTTTCAGCCTGGTGCTGCTTCTGAGTCTGAAGCACAGGAAATAAACACAGTGTGGGCATAGTGCCATAACAACGAAGGAAATTTTTTTGCTTAAATGCAGCACTTTGAGGGTTCACAGGTTGAGATTGTAGGTGGTTTCAATTGCAGTTGGCAATTTTAAGGCATTTTTTAAGCTTCTGGATCAGGAACTCACATTAGTGCATGTAAACCAGTCATGTGGACAGCCAGGTGTTCTCTGACTCCCTGGAAAGAGTAGTTTATATAGAAGACCATGGGAATAGTGTTTTAAGAAATGATCAGTGTCTTGGTTTTGCAAGACCGGTGTCTACTAGGGAAGGAAAAAAAAAGAAACTTCCCTTGGAATGGAGAATGTAAACCCCCTCCCTCCGGATTATTAGAATTTTGAAATTAAGGGGCTCTCAGGCAAAGATATGGGAATAGGAATAACAGTTCTTTACTAGTATATATGATAAAACAAACAACAGCTACAGCATTAACACCAAACAGAACCCAGACCCCGGTGACGCCGCTCGGCTGCGGCACTGTCCCTGCGCTGCAGTTCCGGTCACGGCCGGCAGGGGCGCTGGCAGGCTCCCGGGGCAGGTGCGGTGATCCCCACGGGGCTGCAGGGGGCGCTGCGGTGCGGGCTCGGCCAGCACGTGGCGATGGCGGCTTTGTCCCAGACGGGGAGGGATGGAAGACAGGCTTTGCTTCACAAAACCCCTGTGGCAGCCGATCTGGTGCCCTCAGCAGGACTCTTGGAAACAGCAAGCTGTGCCGGCAGGATGTCTTGGCAGGCAGGGGGTGAGGGGGCTCCCAGCAGCTCAGGATCCCGGGCAGCCAAGCAGACAGTGATGGGTCTTTTTTTCAGTGAGGTGGGTGTTAGTAAGGTCCCAGTTCAGTGGCCACTCTCACGAGCAGAGGCTCACCCCATGGGAGAAGGAGCAGCTCTGGGCTGGGCTCTCACAGCAGCAGCAGTAGTGAAAATCCCCTTTCCCAAGCAGTGGCTGCGACTGTCCTCCTCTGAAACTGAGAGAGAGAGAGCCAGGAGCTGCCCCCAGCCCAAAATCTCCTGGTATCCCCACCTTGTCCCAATCCATCAGTCCTCCATTAGCAATTCAGTGTGAGAAATTCCACAGTGATAAGAAATGAACAGGAGAGAAAAAACCAAAAAACCTAACCCCCAACAATTAGCCAGTTTTAGTTGAGTTGAAAAGATTTCCAACTGCTCCCTGCCATTCTTTGGAGGAAAGTAAATTGTACCAAATATCTCAAGGAAAACAAATGAATGGCTGTACTTACTAGTCCAGCCTTCTTGTGCCAATGTGGCACTGGCACATCTTCTGGACATGGGTGGTACCTGCAAGAAACAAGGACTCTCTTTCCTGCACTCACATGAGTTTGTGGGCTCAAATCACAGATCATGCTGGAAGGCAGTTCTGCAGACAAGGATCTGGGAGTCCAGGGGGACAGCAGGGTGCTCCTCCTCTGCCCAGCACTGGCAAAGCTGCATCTGGAGAGAAATATCCAGTTCTGGGCCAATAGAAGAGAGACAGGGACATGATGCTGTCCCCCTTTCCTCCCCGAGGGTCTTCAGGGCACTGCTGCCCACCGGCTAACCCGGGAGAGGGATCAGGCCAAGTGTGGCTGCTCCCATATTAAGATGTTAGAGGTGGCAGTACAGCTACTGCTGCCCTACACTCTGGCAACAGCAACTGTAACCTCTGCGTCCAGGGCCGAGACAAAGGAGGCAGGAGGGACTCAGGAGTGGGAGGTAGCAAGATGGTTTATTAGGGTCCTCAGCACTCAAGAGACCCCAAGCATTAGGAGACATGAACTTATAAAGGGGAACAGCCCCCTGAGGGAGCTGGTACAACAACCAATAGAAGGATAACAGGGGAGGATCTCAGGGAGGGATTACATTACATTAGATCTCTCAATGAGGGAGAGAGGGGAGGAGATAATATGGCAATGACCAATGGGGGATCGAGGTATACATGAATGAATTTTCTAGAATGAGGTTTCTAGAAGAATGGGAAGGGTCTGGGCTGACTGACAGGGAAGGGAGGTAGGGTTTACATGAGTGACAGGGAAGGTTCGGGAATAAGGGGCGGTGTATGGGGAGATAGACAAAGAAAGGGGAGGACACAACTTGGGATGAACCAAGTTTAGGGGAAAGGAACAAACCACATAATAGTTCATAAAACAGAATACATCCAACTGTTATAAATGTGGTCGTGATCAAGCCGAATTAATAATCAATCAAGCCAACTTTTAATAAAGAGAAAGATAATTTTTATTTTTGTGACCAAGATTTCGGCCGCGATAGCCACGATCGAAAAAAACAAAGCACCGAGTCGATGCGGACGAACGCAGACTCAAGCCCTTCTTGCTTTGGGTTCTGCTGGTTCGCCGCCATGGTTTTCGAGCTAGCCGGTTAAATACAGTTTATTTTGCTGTAGGCAGAAAGTCAATTCTTTTTTGGTTGGTGGTTCAAATGCAAAAGTCCGTCCTTTCAGAGTCCAGTGCTGGACAAAGAGGTCTGGAGCAACGGAGATTGTCCTAGGTGGCATCTCCTGGACAGTGATGAAATTGTGAATGCTCTCCTCCGGTCCGTGATGAATATGGAGGAGTTTGGAGTTTGGTTTTCATGAAGAAATTTGATTGGTATCTTATCTTGTCTTGGGGTCGGTGATGGGCGTTAATGTCTCCCCCTTATCTTATCTTGACACTGGGGCCGGTGTCAATGGTCTCCAGGTGTCCAGTGTTACCCCATCTAGAGATATTCGTCTTGGATTTCATGAGGGTGTATCTGTACATCAGGAGAGGAGAGGACCCATCCACCCAGGAGTTTCAGTCTTTTATTTTGTTAATGGGATACTTTCCGTGGTCGGCCAGCTGCGGCTGTTGGAATTCCTCTGGGACTGCCTGGTGCTTGCAAGGTTAGGTTTCTTACATTTTATTAAAAAACATGCATTACTTTTCAATATCAACTAATCAAACATAACAGATTAATT